>NC_069430.1:4730074-4754295 GCF_026875155.1 Cherax quadricarinatus
TTGTTAATAATGTATGAAAGGGGGGAAGGTACCTACGGATTGGCAGAGAGCATGTATAATCCCTTTATATAAAGGGAAGGGGGACAAAAGAGATTGTAAAAATTATAGAGGAATAAGTTTACTGAGTATACCAGGAAAAGTATACGGTAGGGTTATAATTGAAAGAATTAGAGGTAAGACAGAATGTAGGATTGCGGATGAGCAATAAGGCTTCAGAGTGGGTAGGGGATGTGTAGATCAAGTGTTTACATTGAAGCATATATGTGAACAGTATTTAGATAAAGGTAGGGAAGTTTTTATTGCATTTATGGATTTAGAAAAGGCATATGATAGAGTGGATAGAGGAGCAATGTGGCAGATGTTGCAAGTATATGGAATAGGTGGTAAGTTATTAAATGCTGTAAAGAGTTTTTATGAGGATAGTGAGGCTCAGGTTAGGGTGCGTAGAAGAGAGGGAGACTACTTCCCGGTAAAAGTAGGTCATAGACAGGGATGTGTAATGTCACCATGGTTGTTTAATATATTTATAGATGGGGTTGTAAAGGAAGTAAATGCTAGGGTGTTCGGGAGAGGGGTGGGATTAAATTTTGGGGAATCAAATTCGAAATGGGAATTGACACAGTTACTTTTTGCTGATGATACTGTGCTTATGGGAGATTCTAAAGAAAAATTGCGAAGGTTAGTGGATGAGTTTGGGAATGTGTGTAAAGGTAGAAAGTTGAAAGCGAACATAGGAAAGAGTAAGGCAATGAGGGTATCAAATGATTTAGATAAAGAAAAATTGGATATCAAATTGGGGAGGAGGAGTATGGAAGAAGTGAATGTTTTCAGATACTTGGGAGTTGACGTGTCGGCGGATGGATTTATGAAGGATGAGGTTAATCATAGAATTGATGAGGGAAAAAAGGCGAGTGGTGCATTGAGGTATATATGGAGTCAAAAAACGTTATCTATGGAGGCAAAGAAGGGAATGTATGAAAGTATAGTAGTACCTACACTCTCATATGGGTGTGAAGCTTGGGTGGTAAATGCAGCAGCGAGGAGACGGTTGGAGGCAGTGGAGATGTCCTGTTTAAGGGCAATGTGTGGTGTAAATATTATGCAGAAAATTCGGAGCGTGGAAATTAGGAAAAGGTGTGGAGTTAATAAAAGTATTAGTCAGAGGGCAGAAGAGGGGTTGTTGAGGTGGTTTGGTCATTTAGAGAGAATGGATCAAAGCAGAATGACATGGAAAGCATATAAATCTATAGGGGGAAAGGGAAAGGGGGGGTAGGGGTCGTCCTCGAAAGGGTTGGAGAGAGGGGGTAAAGGAGGTTTTGTGGGCAAGGGGCTTGGACTTCCAGCAAGCGTGTGTGAGAGTGCTAGATAGGAGTGAATGGAGACGAATGGTACTTGGGACCTGACGATCTGTTGGAGTGTGAGCAGGGTAATATTTAGTGAAGGATTCAGGGAAACCAGTTATTTTCATATAGTCGGACTTGAGTCCTGGAAATGGGAAGTACAATGCCTGCACTTTAAAGGAGGGGTTTGGGATATTGGCAGTAGGTAGTAGGTTGGTAGACAGCAACCACCCAGGGAGGTACTACCGTCCTGCCAAGTGAGTGTAAAACGAAAGCCTGTAATTGTTTTACATGATGGTAGGATTGCTGGTGTCTTTTGTCTGTCTCATAAATATGCAAGATTACAGGTACGTCTTGCTACTTCTACTTACACTTAGGTCACACTACACATACATGTACACGTTTATTTATACACACTCATCTGAGTTTTCTTTGATTTTATCTTAATAGTTCTTGGTCTTATTACTTTTCCTTTTATATCCATGGGGAAGTGGAATAAGAATCTTTCCTCCGTAAGCCATGCGTGTTGTAAAAGTCAACTAAAATGCCGGGAACAATGGGCTAGTAACCCCTTTTCCTGTAAAGATTACTAAAAAGAATAAGAAGAAGAAATATATATATATATATAATATATATATATATATATATATATATTATATATATATATATATATATTATATATATAGATATATATTATTTTTTTATTATTATCACACTGGCCGATTCCCACCAAGGCAGGGTGGCCCGAAAAAGAAAAACTTTCACCATCATTCACTCCATCACTGTCTTGCCAGAAGGGTGCTTTCCACTACAGTTTTTTAAACTGCAACACCAACACCCCTCCTTCAGAGTGCAGGCACTGTACTTCCCATCTCCAGGACTCAAGTCCGGCCTGCGGTTTCCCTGAATCCCTTCATAAATGTTACTTTGCTCACACTCCAACAGCACGTCAAGTATTAAAAACCATTTGTCTCCATTCACTCCTATCAAACACGGAGTGAATGGAGACAAATGGTTTTTATATATATATATATATATATATATATATATTATATATATATATATATATTATATATATACGTATATATATATATATATATATATATATATATAATATATATATATATATATTATATATATATATATATATATATAAAACCTTAAGGTAGTAGGTTGGTAGACAGCAACCATCCAGGGAAGCACTACCATCCTGCCAGATGACTGTGAAACAGAAATCTGTAACTGTTTTGCATGATGGTAGGATTGCTGGTGTCTTTTTCTGTCTCATAAACACACTAGATAACAGGGATATCTTGCTACTCCTACTTACACTTTGGTCACACTTCACAGACACGCACATGCATATATATATATACATACATCTAGGTTTTTCTCCTTTTTATAAATAGCTCTTGTTCTTCTTTATTTCTTCTATTGTCCATGGGGAAGTGGAAAAGAATCTTTCCTCTGTAAGCCATGCGTGTCGTATGAGGCGACTAAAATGCCGGGAGCAATAGGCTAGTAACCCCTTCTCCTGTACACATTTACTAAAAAAGAGAAGAAAAACTTTATAAAACTGGGATGCTTGAATGTGTGTGGATGTAGTGTGGATGACAAGAAACAGATGATTGCTGATGTTATGAATGAAAAGAAGTTGGATATCCTGGCCCTAAGCGAAACAAACCTGAAAGGGATAGGGGAGTTTCGGTGGGGGGAAATAAATGGGATTAAATCTGGAGTATCTGAGAGTTAGAGCTAAGGAAAGGGTAGCAGTAATGTTGAAGGATCAGTTATGGAAGGAGAAGAGAGAATATGAATGTGTAAATTCAAGGATTATGTGGATTAAAGTAAAGGTTGGATGTGAAAAGTGGGTCATAATAAGCGTGTATGCACCTGGAGAAGAGAGGAATGTAGAGGAGAGAGAGAGATTTTGGGAGATGTTAAGTGAATGTATAGGAACCATTGAACCAAGTGAGAGAGTAATTGTGGTAGGGGACCTGAATGCTAAAGTAGGAGAAACTTTTAGAGAGTGTGCGGTAGGTAAAGTTTGGGGTGCCAGGTGTAAATGATAATGGGAGCCCTTTGATTGAACTTTGTATACAAAGGGGTTTAGTTATAGGTAATACATATTTTAAGAAAACGAGGATAAATAAGTATACAAGATATGATGTAGGGCGAAATGACAGTAGTTTGCTGGATTATGTATTGGTAGATAAAAGACGGATGTACATGTTTATAGAGGAGCCACAGATATATCAGATCACTTTTTAGTTGTAGCTACACTGAGAGTAAAAGGTAGATGGGATACAAGGAGAATAGAAGCATCAGGGAAGAGAGAGGTGAAGGTTTATAAACTAAAAGAGGAGGCAGTTAGGGTAAGATATAAACAGCTATTGGAGGATAGATGGGCTAATGAGAGCATAGGCAATGGGGTCGAAGAGGTATGGGGTAGGTTCAAAAATGTAGTTAGAGTGTTCAGCAGAAGTTTGTGGTTACAGGAAAGTGGGTGCAGGAGGGAAGAGGAGCGATTGGTGGAATGATGATGTAAAGAGAGTAGTAAGGGAGAAAAAGTTAGCATATGAGAAGTTTTTACAAAGTAGAAGTGATGCAAGGAGGGAAGAGTATACAGAGAAAAAGAGAGAGGGTAAGAGATTGGTGAAGCAATGTAAAAAGAGAGCAAATGAGAGAGTGGGTGAGATGTTATCAACAAATTTTGTTGAAAATAAGAAAAAGTTTTGGAGTGAGATTAACAAGTTAAGGAAGCCTAGAGAACAAATGGGTTTGTCAGTTAAAAATAGGAGAGGAGAGTTATTAAATGGAGAGTTAGAGGTATTGGGAAGATGGAAGGAATATTTTCGAGGAATTGTTAAATGTTGAAGAAGATAGGGAAGCTGTGATTTCGTGTATAGGGCAAGGAGGAATAACATCTTGTAGGAGTGAGGAAGAGCCAGTTGTGAGTGTGGGGGAAGTTCGTGAGGCAGTAGGTAAAATGAAAGGGTGTAAGGCAGCTGGGATTGATGGGATAGAAATGTTAAAAGCAGGTGGGGATATAGTTTAGTTTTGGAGTGATTGGTGCTATTATTTAATAAATGTATGGAAGAGGGTAAGGTACCTAGGGATTGGCAGAGAGCATCCATAGTTCCTTTGTATAAAGGCAAAGGGGACAAAAGAGTGTGCAAAAATTATAGGGGGATAAGTCTGTTGAGTATAGGTAGTAGGTTGGTAGACAGCAACTACCCAGGGAGGTACTACCGTCCTGCCAAGTGAGTGTAAAACAAAAGCCTGTAATTGTTTTACATGATGGTAGGATTGCTGGTGTCCATTTCTGTCTCATAAATATGCAAGGTTTCAGGTACGTCTTGCTACTTCTACTTACACTTAGGTCACACTACACATACATGTACAAGCATATATATACACACCCCTCTGGGTATTCTTTTATTTTCTTTCTAGTTCTTGTTTATTTCCTCTTATCTCCATGGGGAAGTGGAACAGAATTCTTCCTCCGTAAGCCATGCGTGTTGTAAGAGGCGACTAAAATGCCGGGAGCAAGGGGCTAGTAACCTCTTCTCCTGTATATATTACTAAATGTAAAAGGAGAAACTTTTGTTTTTCCTTTTGGGCCACCCTGCCATGGTGGGATACGGCCGGTGTGTTGAAAGAAAGAAAGAAGTCTGTTGAGTATACCTGGTAAAGTGTATGGTAAAGTTATTATTGAAAGAATTAAGAGTAAGACGGAGAATAGGATAGCAGATGAACAAGGAGGCTTTAGGAAAGGTAGGGGGTGTGTGGACCAGGTGTTTACAGTGAAACATGTAAGTGAACAGTATTTAGGTAAGGCTAAAGAGGTTTTTGTGGCATTTATGGATTTGGAAAAGGCGTATGACAGGGTGGATAAGGGGGCAATGTGGCAGATGTTGCAGGTGTATGGTGTAGGAGGTAGGTTACTGAAAGCAGTGAAGAGTTTTTACGGGGATAGTGAGGCTCAAGTTAGAGTATGTAGGAAAGAGGGAGATTATTTCCCAGTAAAAGTAGGCCTTAGACAAGGGTGTGTGATGTCACCGTGGTTGTTTAATATATTTATAGATGGGGTTGTAAGAGAAGTAAATGTGAGGGTCTTGGCAAGAGGCGTGGAGTTATAAGATAAAGAATCACACAAAGTGGGAGCTGTCACAGTTACTCTTTGCTGATGACACTGTGCTCTTGTGAGATTCTGAAGAGAAGTTGCAGAGGTTGGTGGATGAATTTGGTAGGGTATGCAAAAGAAGAAAATTAAAAGTGAATACAGGAAAGAGTAAGGTTATGAGGATAACAAAAAGATTAGGTGATGAAAGATTGGATATCAGATTGGAGGGAGAGAGTATGGAGGAGGTGAATGTATTCAGATATTTGGGAGTGGACGTGTCAGCGGATGGGTTTATGAAAGATGAGGTGAATCATAGAATTGATGAGGGGAAAAGGGTGAGCGGTACACTTAGGAGTCTGTGGAGACAAAGAACTTTGTCCTTGGAGGCAAAGAGGGGAATGTACGAGAGTATAGTTTTACCAACGCTCTTACATGGGTGTGAAGCATGGGTGATGAATGTTGCAGCGAGGAGAAGGCTGGAGGTAGTGGAGATGTCATGTCCGAGGGCAATGTGTGGTGTGAATATAATGCAGAGAATTCGTAGTTTGGAAGTTAGGAGGAGGTGCGGGATTGCCAAAACTGTTGTCCAGAGGGTTGAGGAAGGGTTGTTGAGATGGTTCGGACATGTAGAGAGAATGGAGCGAAACAGAATGACTTCATGAGTGTATCAGTCTGTAGTGGAAGGAAGGCGGGGTAGGGGTCGGCCTAGGAAAGGTTGGAGGGAGGGGGTAAAGGAGGTTTTGTGTGCGAGGGGCTTGGACTTCCAGCAGGCATGCGTGAGCGTGTTTGATAGGAGTGAATGGAGACAAATGGTTTTTAATACTTGACGTGCTGTTGGAGTGTGAGCAAAGTAACATTTATGAAGGGATTCAGGGAAACCAGGCAGGCCGGAGTCGAGTCCTGGAGATGGGAAGTACAGTGCCTGCACTCTGAAGGAGGGGTGTTAATGTTGCAGTTTAAAAACTGTAGTATAAAGCACCCTTCTGGCAAGATAGTGATGGAGTGAATGATGGTGAAAGTTTTTCTTTTTCGGGCCACCCTGCCTTGGTGGGAATCGGCCAGTGTGTTAATAAAAAAAAAAAAAATTATATAAAAGAGGCTTATCTCTGAGAATGCAGTACCAGTATGGAACCTGCACTTGCAAATATATTTAAATTAAGAAACCAGTGTAAGTAAAGACTGCAACAAAGCTTGTTCTTGAGCTAGGGGCATGAGCTACAAGGAGATGTTAACAGAACTGGGGCTAATGACATTGGAGAGAAAAACCAAGGGAGACATGATAAAAACCATACAAAATATTCAGGGAAATTGATAAGGAAAACAAAGATAGGCTGCTTGAGAGAGAAATGGGAATGCAAGGACACTGCTGGAGATTAAAGCCACAGATTAGCTACAGGAACATTAGGAAGTATTTCTTTAGTTTTTGAGTGGTTAGGAAATGAAATGATCTTGGTAAGTGGTGGAGGCAGGCTCCATACATCGTTTTAATAGCAAGTACAATAAGACCTATGAGGCTAAAACAAAGCAAATCTCAAGAGTGGCAAGTAAGAGGCTGTGCATGCCCCCCCCCTCCCACATGCACACACACACACACACACACAACAAAGTTGGGCCCTTCTTGGAGTATGCAGCACCAGTATGGAACCTGCACTCGAAAAAACATGTTAAGAAAGTGGGGAAAGTGCAGAAGAATGCAACAAGGTTTGTTCCTGAGCAACAAGGAATGAGCTATGAGGAAAGGCTAACAGAACTGAACCTAACAACACCAGAGGACAAAACCAGGGGAACACTGCATGATAAAAACATACAAAATACTCAGAGGAATTGGAAAGGTAGTCAGAGGTAAGCTATATGAAAAGCAAGAAACTGAAACTTGGGAAGACTGTTGAAAGTTAGAGTCACAGAAGAGCCACAGGGATGTTAGGAAGTACTTCTTCAGTGAGTGGTTGCAAAGCAGAATGATCTTGGCGAGGAAGTGGTGGAGGTAGGCTCCATACATAGTTTTAAGGGCAAGTACAACATGGCCCACAAGGCTAAGACAGAGTGGCAAAGTTAAGGGGCAGGGCCAGGATCCGAGAATTGACTCTTGCAATCACAAGAAGGCAATTTACAAATAGGCGAGTACAAACATTGAAATGCATCAGTGACAAAAGACTGTCACTGAGAAAAATTTATGCTATACTGGCTAACTTTCAAAAAATCCTTAGGAAAATCTATATGTGCAATGACATAAAAAAATTCACAGCAAAATAATCTGCACCAAAATGGGATTATGTAGTAGGAGTGTGGTGTCAGTATAAAAAAAAAAAATAAATAAAGCAATCCAAAAACAAGCTACAATATGGATCCCAAAGCTAACAAATGTGCAAGTTATTAAAAAAACTGAAAATACCCTCACTGGTTGAAAGGAGTTTAAATGGCATGAAAACTATTTATAAGCTCATAAGATATGAGGAAAAGAAAGACTTCTTAGACCAATCACAAAAACAAGAAATCACTATTTTAACCCTTTGACTGTCGCAACCCCCAATCCTGAGGTGTCTCCTGGTGTCGCAAAATTAAAAAAAAAAAAAATATTTTTTCTTATGAAATGATAGAGAATCTTTTCCTGATTGTAAAGACATCAAAAAAAACAAAATTCGGTGGAAAACTGACGGAATTACGCTCTTGCGAAGTTAGCGACCTCTGCGATATTTACAAATCGGCGATTTCGCCCACTTTGAGTCCTATTTTCGGCTAATTCCATTATTCCAGTCAACCAAACTCATAGCTATTTCTTCAGAACTCCATTTTTTCTATCTATTGAGCACAAGAAACTGCCCATTTACCGATTTCAACTACCCAATAACGTGGTCAGAAATTTGCAATTTGGCCAATTTCACAAAAATTTAAAAAATATGACAATTTCAAAATAAGGACCAGAATGAACAATGCAGACATTCCTGGCTCTAAAATAACATTTTCTTTGTTCTTCAGTCATGTCTCCAGGCCCCAGTGATATTACTCTTGCTTTTTATTTTGAAATTTTATTCAAACAAAAAATAGAAGATTTACTGTTATGCAGGCTACTGCAATACTGTAATAATTGTATAAATAACATCAACCCATTCATGACTGCATATCAGAATGGCTATTTGGACATTTATTGGACAATGACATCATTTGTTTACTTTTGAACATCGGCAAAAATCAAACATTTCCCATACTTTGTGCTCCATTTCCAGGTTCTTTTTATAGCAAAATCAATCAAAATCACCTCTATTTCTATAATATATTTTCCATTCTATGAAATGAGACCAAGAAAACGAGAATACAACCATAAATACTATACGAAAATTGACCACAAAGTTGGCATTTTAATTAAAAAAAACGGTCGGAATTTTTTTTTTTCTCATTATGCACTGCATGCTCCAGGATTTTTTTTATATGGTGCACACTGACCACACATACCCATTCTCTCACATGTGGGCCTACCAGCTTTCTCCTGCTTGATTTGAAGCCGCTAGAATTTATGAGTACATTTACGTCAAACACTGTACCTCGTAAGACGTATATATACGGCCGCGACAGTCAAAGGGTTAAACAGAAAAGAGCAGTAACCAAAAATATACTAGATTATAATTCTTCACAGATAAGAATGGTAGACTACTGGAATGGAACCCAAGAGAAGGTAATCTACACTACAGTCACTGAAGCTGTAAGCAATTATATGGAAACCAAATACTGAAGTTGAGACACAAGCAAAGATTTGTTCCTGTAACTATATATATGTAATTGCAAAAAGGTTATTTTCACACAATCCACAGTAAACATCACACAAAAGCTTTGGAAATCTAAAATTATATTTTTATTTGGTGTCTGAATGCCATTCAAGCACAAATTACATGAAACTTATAATAATAGAATGATGGAATATTATGATTGTATGTAACATTCTCAAGGTATTAAAGATAATGAAAAACACTTCTAATATTTTTTTATGGCCATATGACTTCAAAGGTGTTTGTTTTTCAAGAAAAATGAAGAAGGTATTTTTAATATATTTTGATTTTCAAAGAATATTTTTCCATCTTTCACCATATACACTTAACTTATATGTTTTATAAAAAATAGGAAACTCTGCTGCATCTACTACTGTACAGTACTTCTCTTTGAAGCAAGTCTTTTTAAAAGTGGATGGAAGTGAGCTGTTAGAAAGTATTTCTAATACTGTACAATACTGTTCAGTAATCCCTCAGAAGTGTTAACAGATGAAGCCTACAGTAAAGTGATCAAAATATCATAATCTTTTGAACAAATATTCTGTACAAAAATTTTTATATTTCAGTTTAGATGATCCACTGAGAAATACTGAGAAAACCCTTAATGCAGGTATGGTAATGGCTAACAACATGTGGACCTCTTAAAAAAAAAAAAAAAAAAAAAAAAAAAAAAAAAAAAAAAAAAAAAAAAAAAACTAACAGTAGCATAAGCTCTTACTAACCAATCTCGAAAAAAAATTATACAACTTCAACTACATAGGCATTTGATAACCCTCAGCCATTTGATATATACCCTGCAAATAGCTTTAAATAATCTATATAAGCTTATTTTTGTTTTCTCAAAATTATAAAAATAAATTTAATGACAAAAAAATGTGATGACAAGAAATACTATAATCTGTTCTTATAAATATTTTGATTTCATTATTTAAAACATGCTTCTTACTCTTTTTAACTCTACAATAATCCCTGTAAATTTCTGTAAATTATGATCTCAATATACTTTCTCTTTAAGGCGATTATTATAACAAAGTAATTAAAAACTAGAAAGTAGCATAACAACTTAAACAAAATATATAATTTATTAAATAGGGTGGTATTGACTGCCATAAATTGGTCTATTAGGCAAAGCACAGAATACACACAAGTATTTTGATAATTACGAAACTGTTAGTAGATTGCCCAAGACAAGTGAAGCCCGATGCTGGGGTGGTAGAAACATTTAAAATTATTTTACTACTATCAATACTCAGCCTATAGTGAGATACACTTCAAATGTACTGTATATACCGTACACATGAAAATGAACGTACACACAGCATGCATAGTCAAGCTCTTGTTATTTTACAAGCCTGAACTAACAATATGCAAGCCTGCATTTTTTACATCCCATACTTTGTCTTTAACTACAGTATACAACATATGGAAATTGCATAAAACACTGATATTGCAGGCAAATCCTATATATAGTTAAAAAAAAATTGTACATTCACAGAAAAAAAAAAACAATAATGGGGCTCAATCCTCCATCCACTATTTGGAAGTCAAACAAGCTACCTAACTGTACTCACCAGTTACATGAAAGACATGCCAACTGTACAAAACATATAACTTATGTTTCTTTAACAGTACTGTATAAAACCCTAAGATCAGCTTGTTGCTACTGAGGGTTATGACCCACGTCATGGTGAGCAAAGATAATGAAGATACTATACAGTAATATACCTACCAGCATATAATATTTTTTGCAGTACAAATTCATAGTGAAATGTATATTTTATTTAGCACAAATAGTTGGCAAGTATATTGGGCATTTATGAATAAAATTTTGATTGCCTTAGCTTAAAGTCTATTGCAAATATTTCACCATTCATGATCTATGGGCTACAAATACTACCAGCTCTCAAAAATGTGGAAGAGAAAACTGAATGTTTTACTATCATATTGTGATGTACAAGTGTGCATATGAGCAAACATTAACTGGTTTTCTGAATAGTACTCTGATTTGGAAAATATGGTCTATTTTAAAAAATTTAAACATCTAGTAATTTTTTAGTCATTTTGTCAACTTCAATACTTATTTTATGTTGGAGGCAAATTATTTAATTCAGAGAGAAACTTATTAGCCAAGATAGGTTGACATTCAGTGTTCTCTTATATATTCCTGAGAGCTTGACATACCTGGAACTTGAGCTCAGTGATGAAAAATGAAAAATATATGCAAGAGCCTTCAACCTAAGGTACTTCTTATTAATAAATCTTTGAAAACTGCAAGGACCACCTTTCACAATCCAAAAGTAAAAATACACAACCAAAGATACAGTGGTATTATTGTCCCAAGTCATTTTTTTTTTGTTTCCCGCCAAGGCAGGGTGACCTGAAAAAAAAAAAAAAAACATTCACCAATATTCATTCGACTGCTGTGTTTCCAAAAGTGTCCTAACATCATAACCAGTTTACCCATCCAACTGGAACATCCCCCACCTCTCATTTGGAGTACAGGCACTACCCTTCCCACCTCCAGGACTCAAGTGCAGCTGACTGGTTTCCATGAATCCCTTCAAAAATGTTACTCTGCATTTACATCAACAGCATGTTCCTTAAAAAACTACTTGTCTTCATTCACTCATATCTAAGAAGCTCACACAAGCCTGCTGGATGCTCAAGTCCCTAAAATTCAATGCAAATGTTCTAAAAATTTCTTTACTCAAAATTTTTAAAGAGTCCAAGAGTCCTACTCCCGGAGCCTGGCTGTAGGCCAGGATCATCGTATAAAAAATCTACCATATATTCACAGTCATAAGTCAGGCCATAAGGAAAGGAAAACGGAGATGCATTTTCACTCGACCAGATTCCTGCATAATCCTAGGTACATGAAACGGGTATAATTTCAGCCCTTTCAAATGGGAACAAACTGTTCTTTTCTTATTCTACATCAGTAGTCAACACATGCAGTATTTTCATATCCAAAGTGCTTATCACCATGGAGTTAAAGATCTATTTTCTTTTTTATCTCACTGGCCATCTCCCACAAATATAGGGCTACACAAAAAAAACATAAGACACTATCACTCATTCAATTTCTGTCCTGCCAGAGGCATGCTGACAGTACAATTAATGGGTTTAAGTGACTGCATAGCAGTCGACATATGCAATGTTTTCATATCATCTACATCATCAGGGCTAATATATGAGAATACTGGAGATAATGTGAAATCATGATTTGATTTATATACAAATAATTTATAACCTAGACAGTCAAAGGTTCAAGTCATGTCTGTGAGAGGGATTTCATAATTCATATATCTTCTGCACTCCCTAGACAATGTCAATACAGTATGCACTGAATATCTGTACACTATACCTATGTTTGCTCGTTAAAATTCATTTTGTGATAAATAAGTACTCTACATGTGAGACCGGACTGCTGTTGTTGGCAAGATTTACAATTGCTCCTCCCTCCTTTCCTATTTCTGTAAATGAAAAATTTGAGAAAAATTATATTTTGGATTCTGCATTTTTTTAACACATTGGCTGTATCCCACCGAGGCAGGATGACCAAAAAAAAAAAAAAAAAAAAAAACACTTTCATCATTCAACACTTTTGCCATCATTCACACAATCACTGTCTTTGCAGAGGTGCCCAGATATGACAGCCTAGATGTCACTCCAAACAGCCACTATCCCAAACCCCTTCTTTAAAGCGCAGGCACTGTACTTCCCATCTCCAGGACTCAAGTCCAGCTAACCGGTCTCCTTGAATCCCTTCACAAAATATTACCCTGCTCACACTCCAACAGCCTGTCAGGTCCCAAAAACCATTCGTCTCCATTCAATCTTATTTAACACACACAATTTTTTTTTTTTTTTCAACAAGTCGGCTGTCTCCCACCGAGGCAGGGTGACCCAATAAAGAAAGAAAATCCCCAAAAAGAAAATACTTTCATCATTCAACACTTTCACCACACTCACACATTATCACTGCTTTTGCAGAGGTGCTCAGAACACAACAGTTTAGAAGCATATATGTATAAAGATACACAACATATCCCTCCAAACTGCCAATATCCTAATACTATGAATTAATAGTTTATGTTTACAAAAGCACACAGGAGCTGTAGTTAATCTCAGAGCAGTGAGAATGCCTGAATACTTTTTTTTTTAAATTTTGATGAAGATTTTACTCTGGGATTCAGAGAAACCGGTTAGCCATACTCGAGTCCTAGAGCTGGGAAGTACAGTGTTTGCACTCTGAAGGAGGTGACATTGCAGCTCAGAAAGCTATCTGAATTATTATGTCAGTACATTCCTGGTCAAACAGTGATTGAATAAGTGACTGTAAAAAGTTTTCCTTTTTTTTACAGATCACCCTAACTCATTGGGCGATGGCCAGCATGTAAAAAATTACTCTGGGCATATTTATTGAGTAAAAAACCCTCACCTAATAATTGATAATATAAGGTATATGTGACCAAAATTTCCTAATTAAAAATTTCCTTGAGAATGTAAGAAACTACGTGCACGTGCTCAGCGCTCTGAACATAGATCAAAGTTTTATTTTTCATTCCTTCAAATTTGGTGCAATAGGCCAGAGTTGCCTTGACAAAAAAGAATGGGTCTGCACACTCACTGTGTGCAGAATGAAAAAAATCAGGGACCACTTAGTACCTTGTGGTGGAACAGAATTCTTCCTCTGTAAGCCATGTGTGCCATAAGAGGCAACTAAAATGCCAGGGTTAGTAACCCCATCTCCTGTATATATAACTAAATTTAAATGGAGAGACTTTCGTTTTTTCTTTGGCCACCCTTGTGGGAACATCAGTGGTGAAAGATATAATATATTTATATTTAATTTGATATATACATATTTTATAAGAATATATACATGTATATATATTATATATATATATATATATATAAGGGACAAAATGCAAAATTATAGGGGGATAGTCTGTTGAGTATGGTAGTAGGTTGGTAGACAGCAACTGCCCAGGGAGGTACTACAGTCCTGCCAAGTGAGTGTAAAACAAAAGCCTGTAATTGTTTTACATGATATAGGATTGCTGGTGTCCTTTTTTCTGTCTCATAAACATGCAAAATTTCAGGTACGTCTTGCTACTTCTACTTACACTTAGTCACACTACACATCATGTACAAGCACATATATAGACCCCTCTGGTTTACTCTTTTTTTCTTTCTAGTTCTTATTCTTGTTTATTTGCCTCTTATCTCCATAGGGAAGTGGAATCAGATTATCTTCTCAGTAACCATGCGTGTTGTAAGAGGCGACTAAAATTGCCGAACGTAAGGGGGGCTAGTTAACCCTTCTCATCTTTTTCCGTATAATTTACTAAATTTAGAAAGGAACAACTTCGTTTCTTTTTTTGGGGGCAACCTGCCTGGTGGGATACGCCTCCGTTGTTGATAAATAAAAAAAAATTGTTTTTTTTTATGCTTATAGTTTTTAAAAAATATAATATAACACAACAACACACACACACACACCTACCATCCGACATACGACCTGCTCGACTTACGACCCGTGTTTTCTTTGCCAAATTTCTGGGAAATAAACAACTATTTGAGTGTACACAGTGTTTTAATCCTAAACCATACCAGTATACAGTAACTAACAGCATAAAAAGTAAAGTAAAACATGAAATCCTAAATAAAACAATAAAATAAAGTCATTCAAAAAATGTGATGTCGATATTCAGTAGTAAAAGTTTGACTTACGGTCCATTTTGACTAACGACCGGTTTTCTCGACCGAACTCGGTCGAAAGTCGATGGTAGGTTTATGTAAGTATATATGTAAGTTAATATATGTGTGTATGTATAAATGTATTATACTATATGTATATATGTGTATGTATAATGTAACTTAATATGTATATATGTATATATGTATGTATATATTATGTAATATGTATGTAATGCATGTATATAGCAGGTATATACATATATATATATAATGATATATATATATATATATAAATGTATGTATATATATAATATATATATATAATATATGTATATATATGAATGTATACATATATATATATATATATAATCTATAGTATTATAAATATACACACACACACACACAACCTACCATCCCGACTTATGACCTGCTCCACTTACGACCCTACTCGACCCACGACCGTGTTTTTTCATGCCAAATTTTCTGGAAAATAAACAACTATTTGGTTGTACACAGTGCTTATTTTCTAAACCTTACAGTATAGAATACATACTACAACATAAAAAGTAAAGTAAAACAGAATTACCAAATGATATATATAATATAATTATATGTATATATAATATATGTGTATTATATAATATATTTATATATATATAATTGTATATATATATAATATAATATGTGTATATATATATATATAATATACATTATATATATATACATATATTATATACACATATATATATATATACAATAAATATATATATATACATTTGGTATTTCATGTTTTTTACTTTACATTATAATTTGTTAGTACTGTATTCTATACTGTAAGGTTTAGATAAGCACTGTGTACAACCAAATAGTTTTGTTTATTTTCCCAGAAATTGGCAGAAAAACACGGTCGTGAGTCGAGTGGTCGTAAGTGGAGCAGGTCAAAGTCGGATGGTAGTGTGTGTGTGGTGTGTAATATATATATATATATATATATATATAGATATATATGTATACATTTCATATATATATCATATATATAAATAATATATACTATATAATACATACATTATATATATATATATATATACCATTATATATATAATATGTATATACATGCATATATACATGCATACATACATATATACATACATATATACATACATATATACATATATACCTATATAGTACATATATACATACATATATACATATAGTATACATACATATATACATACACACATATATACATACATACATACATACATAAACCTACCATCCGACTTTCGACCGAGTTCGGTTCCGAGAAACCGGTCGTAAGTCAAAATGGACGTAAGTCAAACTTTACTACTGAATATCAACATCACATTTTTGTAATGACTTTATTTTATTGTTTTATTTAGGTATTTCATGTTTTACTTTACTTTTTATGCTGTTAGTACTGTATACTGTAAGGTTTAGGATAAACACTGTGTACAACTCAAATAGTTGTTTATTTCCCAGAAATTTGGCAAAGAAAACACGGTTGTAAGTCGAGCAGGTCGTATGTCGGATGGTAGGTGTGTGTGTGTGTGTATATATATATATATATATATATATTTTTTTTCAACAAACCTGCCGTATCCCACCAAGGCAGGGTGGCCCAAAAAGAGAAAAACGAAAGTTTCTCTTTTTAAATTTAGTAATTTATACGGGAGAAGGGGTTACTACCCCCTTGCTCCCGGCATTTTAGTCGCCTCTTACAACACGCATGGCTTACGGAGGAAGAATTCTGTTCCACTTCCCCATGGAGATAAGAGGAAATAAACAAGAACAAGAACTAGAAAGAAAATAGAAGAAAACCCAGAGGGATGTGTAGTATACATATACAGTGGACCCCCGCTTAACGTCAACCTCCAAAATGCGACGCAATTATGTAAGTGTATTTATGTAAGTGCGTGTGTACGTGACGTTTGGGGTCTGAATGGACTACTACTTCACAGATTCCTTTAGGAAAAAATTCGGTCAGTACGGCACCTGAACATACTACTGGAATGAAAAAAGATCGTTAACCGGGGGTCCACTGTATATGCTTGTACATGCATGTGTAGTGTGACCTAAGTGTAAGTAGAAGTAGCAAGACGTACCTGAAATTTTGCATGTTTGTGAGACAGAAAAAAGGACACCAGCAATCCTAGTATCATGTAAAACAATTACAGGCCTTCGTTTTACACTCACTTGGCAGGACTGTAGTACCTCCCTGGCGGTGCTGGTCTACCCAACCTACCTACCTAGATATATATATATATATATATATATATATATATATACATGTATATATTCTTTCAACACACTGACTGTATCCCACCAAGATGGGGTGGCCCAAAAGGAAAAACGAAAGTCTCTCCATTTAAATTTAGTTATATATACAGGAGATGGGGTTACTAACCCTGCATTTTAGTTGCCTCTTAGCACACATGCATACAGGGAAGAATTCTGTTCCACCACAAGGTACTAAGTGGTCCCTGATTTTTTTCATTCTGCACACAATGAGTGTGCAGACCCATTCTTTTTTGTCAAGGCAACTCTGGCCTATTGCACCAAATTTGAAGGAATGAAAAATAAAACTTTGATCTATGTTCAGAGCGTGGGGAGCCGTGCAGTAAAAGTTTCTTACATTCTCTAAAGGAAATTTTTAATTAGGAATTTTGGTCAAATATACCTATATTATCAATTATTAGGTGAGGTTTTTTTACTCAATAAATATGTCCCAGAGTAATTTTTTTTACATGCTGCCATCGCCCAATGAGTTTAGGGTGGATCTGTAAAAAAAAGAAAACTTTTTACAGTCACTTTATTCAATCACTGTTTGACCAGAATGTACTGACATAATAATTCAGATAGCTTTCTGAGCTGCAATGTCACCCTCCCTTCATGAGTGCAAACACTGTACTTCCCAGCTCTAGGACTCGAGTATGGCAACCCGGTTTCTCCTGAATCCAGAGTAAAATCCTTCATCAAAATTTAAAAAAAGTATTCAGGCATTCTCACTGCTCTGAGATTACACTACAGCTCCCTGTGTGCTTTTTTAAACATAAACTATTAAATTCATAGTATTGGATATGGCAGTTTTGGAGGGATATGTTGTGTATCTTTTATACATATATGCTTCTAAACTGTTGTGTTCTGAGTCACCTCTCAAAAGCAGTGATATGTGTAGTGTGGTGAAAGTGTTGAATGATGAAAGCATTTTCTTTTTGGGGATTTTCTTCTTTTTTGGTCACCCCTGCCTCGTGGGAGACAGCGACTTGTTGAAAAAAAAAAAATGTGTGTGTTTAAATAATATTGAATGGAGACGAATGGTTTTTGGGACCTGACAGGCTGTTGGAGTGGAGCGGTAATATTTTGTGAAGGGATTCAAGGAAGACCGGTTTAGCCTGGACTTGAGTCCTGGAGATGGAAGTACAGTGCCTGCGCTTAAAGAAGGGTTTGGGATAGTGGCTGTTGAGTGACATCTAGCTGTCATACTGCACCTCTGCAAAGACAGTGATGTGTGAATGATGGCAAAAGTGTTGTATGATGAAAGTTTTTTTTTTTTTCTTTTTTTTTTTTTTTTTCTTTTTTTTTTTGGTCATCCTGCCTCGGTGGGATACAGCCAATGTTTAAAAAAGTGCAGAATCCAAATATAATTTTTCTCAAATTTTTCATTTACAGAAATAGAAAGAGGGAGAGCAATTGTAAATCTTGCAACAACAGCAGTCCGGTCTCACATGTAGAGTACTTATTTATCACAAAATGAATTTTAACGAGCAACATATGTAAAGTGTACAGATAATCAGTGCTACTGTATTGCACTTGTCAGGGATGCAGAAGATATATGAATTATGAAATCCTCTCACAGACATGACTTGAACCTTTGACTGTCCTAGGTTATAAATTATTTGTATATAAACAAATCATATTTCACCTTATCTCCAGTATCTCATATATTAGCCCTGATGATGTAGATGATATGAATACATTGCATATGTCGACTGCTATGCATTCACTTAAACCCATTAATTGACTGTCAGCATGCCTCTGGCAGGAACAGAATTGAATGAGTGATTAGAGTCTTATTTTTTTTTGTGTAGCCCTATATTTGTGGGAGATGTGCCAGTGGAGATAAAAAAAGAAAATAGATTCTTTAACTCCATGGTGATAAGCAACTTGGATATGAAAGAATACTGCATGTGTTGACTACTGATGTAGAATAAGAAAAGACCAGTTTGTTCCCATTTGAAAGGCTGAAATTATACCCGTGTCATGTACCTAGGATATGCAGGAATCTGGTCGAGTGAAAATGCATCTCCGTATTCCTTTCCTTATGGCCTGACTTATGACTGTGAATATTGTTGATTTTTTATACGATGATCCTGGCCTACAGCCAGGCTCCGGGAGTAGGACTCTTGACTCTTTAAAAATTTTGAGTAAAGAAATTTTAGAACATTTGCCATTGGAATTTTTAGGGACTTGAGCATCCCAGCAGGCTTGTGTGAGCTTCAAAGAGTAGAGCGAATGAATACAAGTAGTTTTTTAAGGAACATGCTGTTGATGTAAATGCAGAGAAACATTTTTGAAGGGATTCATGGAAACCAGTCAGCGTGCACTTGAGTCCTGGAGGTGTGAAGGGTAGTGCCCGTACTCCAAATGAGAGGTGGGGGATTTCCAGTTGGATGGGTAACTGTTATGATGTTAGGACACTTTTGGAAACACAGCAGTCTGAATGAATATTGGTGAATGTTTTTCTTTTTTTTTTTTTCAGGTCACCCTGCTTGGCGGAAACAAAAAAAAAATGAGTGGGACAATAAATACCACTGTATCTTTGGTTTTGTATTTTTACTTTTGGATTGTGAAAGGTGGTCCCCTTGCAGTTTTCCAAAGATTTATTAATAATCAGAAGTACCTTAGGTTGAAGCTCTTGCATATATTTTTCATTTTCATCACTGAGCTCAAGTACCAGGTATTCCAAAGCTCTCAGGAATATATAAGACACACTGATGTCAACCTATCTTGGCTAATAAGTTTCTCTTCTGAATAAATAATTTGCCTCCAACATAAAATAAATGAAAGTTTGACAAAATGACTAAAAAATACTAGATGTTTAATTTTTAAAATAGACCATATTTTCCAAATCAGAGTACTATTCAGAAAACCAGTTAATGTTTGCTCATATGCACACTTGTACATCACAATATGAAAGTAAAACATCATTTTTCTCTTCCACATTTTTGAGAGCTGGTAGTATTTGTAGTCCCATAGATCATGAATGGTTGAAATATTGCAATAGACTTTAAGCTAAGGCAATCAAAATTTTTATTCATAAAGCCCACTATACTTGCCAACTAATTCTGCTAAATAAAATATACATTTCACTATGAATTTGTACTGCAAAAAATATAATGCTGGTAGTATATTACTGTAATAGAATCTTTCATTATCTTTGCTCACCAACGTTGGGTCATAACCCAGTAGCAACAAGCTGATCTTAGGTTTTATACAGTACTGTTAAAGAAACATAAGTTTATATGTTTTGTACAGTTGGCCATGACTTTCCATGTAACTGGTGAGTACAGTTAGGTAGCTTGTTTGACTTCCAAATAGTGGATGGAGGATTGAGCCCATTATTGTTTTTTTTTTCTGTGAATGTACAATTTATTTTTAACTATATATAGGATTTGCCTGCAAATCAGTGTTTTTTATGCAATTTTCCATATGGTTGTATACTGTAGTTAAAGACAAAGTGTGGATGTAAAAAATGCAGGCTTGCCAATTGTAGATCAGCCTGTAAAATAACACACTTGACTATGCATGCTTGTGTAGCGTTCATTTTCAATGTGTACGGTATATACATCATTTGAAGTGTATCTCACTAAGGCTGAGTATGAATAGTAGTAAAAAATTTTAAATGTTTCATAACACACCCCAGCATCGGCTTCACTTGTCTTGGCAATCTACTAACAGTTTCGTAATTACAAAATACTTGTGTGTTATTCTGTGCTTTGCTAATAGACCAATTTATGCAGTCAATACACCCTATTTAAATAAATTATATATTTTGTTTAAGTTGTTATGCATACTTTCTAGTTTTTATCACTTTGTTATAATAATCGCCTAAAGAGAAAAGTATATTGAGATCATAATTTTACAGAAATTTACAGGGATTATGTAGAGTTAAAAAGAGTAAGAAGGTCATGTTTAAATAATGAAATCAAAATATTTATAAGAACAGATTAATAGTATTTTCTTGTCATCACATTTTTTTGTCATTAAATTTATTTTTATAATTTTGAGAAAACAAAAATAATCTTATATAGATTATTTAAAGCTATTTGCAGGGTATATATCAAATGGCTGAGGTTATCAAATGCCTATGTAGTTGAAAGTTGTATAATTTTTTTTCGAATTGGATAGTAAGAGCTTATCTACCTGTTAGTTTTTTTTTTTTTTTTTTTTTTTTTTTTTTTTTTTTTTTTTTTTTTTTTTAAGAGGTCCATCATGTTGTTAGCCATTACCATTACCTGCATTAAGGTTTTCTCAGTATTTCTCAGTGGAGATCATCTAAACTGAAATATAAAAATTTTTGTACAGAATATTTTGTTCAAAATGATATTGATATTTTGATCACTTTACTGTAGGCTTCATCTGTTAAACTTCTGAGGGATTACTGAACAGTATTGTACAGTAATAGAAATACCCTTTCTAACAGCTCACTTCCATCCACTTTTAAAAAGACTTGGCTTCAAAGAGGAGTACATGTACAGTATAGATTGCAGCAGAGTTTCCTATTTTTTATAAAACATATAAGTTCAGTGTATATGGTGAAAGAAGAAAAAATATTTCTTTGAAAATCAAAATATATTAAAATACCTTCTTCATTTTTCCTTGAAAAACAAACTCCTTTGAAGTCATATGGCCATAAAAAAAATATAGAAGTGTTTTTACATTACTTTTAATACCTGAGAATGTACATACAATCATAATATTCCATCATTCTATTATATAAGTTTCATGTAATTTGTGCTTGAAAGGCATTCAGACACCAAAATAAAAAAATAAATTTTTAGATTTCCAAAGCTTTTGTGTGATGTTTACTGTGGATTGTGTGAAATAACATTTTTGCAATTACATATATATAGTATAGGAACAAATACTTTTGCCTTGTGTCCTCAACTTCAGTATTTTGGTTTCCATATAATTGCTTACAGCTTGCAGTGACTGTAGTGTAGATTACCTTCTCTTGAAGTTCATTCCAGTAGTCCGTACCATTCTTATCTGTGAAGAATTATAGAATCAGTATATTTTGTGGTACTGCTCGTTTCTGTTTAACCCTTTGACTGTCGCGGCCGTATATATACGTCTAACGAGGTAAGTGGTTTGAACGTATATGTACTCATAAATTCTAGCGGCTTCAAATCAAGCAGGAGAAACCTGGTAGGCCCACATGTGAGAGAATTGGGTATGTGAGGTCAGTGTGCACCATATAAAAAAAATCCTGGAGCATGCAGTGCATAATGGAGAAAAAAAAAAAAATTCCGACCGTTTTTTTTAATTAAAATGCCAACTTTGTGGTCAATTTTCGTATAGTATTTTATGGTTGTATTCCTCTTTTCTGTCTCATTTCATAGAAATGGAAATATATTAAGAAATAGAGGTGATTTTGATTGATTTTTGCTATAAAAAAGAACCTGAAAATGGTCACAAAGTATGGAAATGTTTTGATTTTGCCGAGTGTCAAAAGTAAACAAATGATGGTCATTGCCCAATAAATTTCCAAATAGCCATTCTGATTATGCAGTCATGATGGGTTGATGTTTATTTATACAATTATTACAGTATTGCAGTAGCCTGCATAACAGTAAATCTTCTATTTTTCGTTTGAATAAAATTTCAACATAAAAAGCAAGAGTAATATCACTGGGGCCTGGAGACATGACTGAAGAACAAAGAAAATGTTATTTTAGAGCCAGGAATGTCTGCATTGTTCATTCTGGTCCTTATTTTGAAATTGTCATATTTTTTAAATTTTTGTGAAATTGGCCAAATTGCAAATTTCTGACCACGTTATTGGGTAGTTGAAATCGGTAAATGGGCAGTTTCTTGTGCTCAATAGATAGAAAAAATGGAGTTCTGAAGAAATAGCTATGAGTTTGGTTGACTGGAATAATGGAATTAGCCGAAAATAGGACTCAAAGTGGGCGAAATCGCCGATTTGTAAATATCGCAGAGGTCGCTAACTTCGCGAGAGCATAATTCCGTCAGTTTTCCACCAAATTTTGTTTTTTTTGAT
Organism: Cherax quadricarinatus; assembly: GCF_026875155.1. Taxonomy (NCBI): domain Eukaryota; kingdom Metazoa; phylum Arthropoda; class Malacostraca; order Decapoda; family Parastacidae; genus Cherax; species Cherax quadricarinatus. The sequence goes on from NC_069430.1 coordinate 4,753,310, forward strand.
GTCTTTACAATCAGGAAAAGATTCTCTATCATTTCATAAGAAAAAATATTTTTTTTTTTTTTTAATTTTGCGACACCAGGAGACACCTCAGGATTGGGGGTTGCGACAGTCAAAGGGTTAAAATAGTGATTTCTTGTTTTTGTGATTGGTCTAAGAAGTCTTTCTTTTCCTCATATCTTATGAGCTTATAAATAGTTTTCATGCCATTTAAACTCCTTTCAACCAGTGAGGGTATTTTCAGTTTTTTTAATAACTTGCACATTTGTTAGCTTTGGGATCCATATTGTAGCTTGTTTTTGGATTGCTTTATTTATTTTTTTTTTTTATACTGACACCACACTCCTGCTACATAATCCCATTTTGGTGCAGATTATTTTGCTGTGAATTTTTTTATGTCATTGCACATATAGATTTTCCTAAGGATTTTTTGAAAGTTAGCCAGTATAGCATAAATTTTTCTCAGTGACAGTCTTTTGTCACTGATGCATTTCAATGTTTGTACTCGCCTATTTGTACTTGCCTTCTTGTGATTGCAAGAGTCAATTCTCGGATCCTGGCCCTGCCCCTTAACTTTGCCACTCTGTCTTAGCCTTGTGGGCCATGTTGTACTTGCCCTTAAAACTATGTATGGAGCCTACCTCCACCACTTCCTCGCCAAGATCATTCTGCTTTGCAACCACTCACTGAAGAAGTACTTCCTAACATCCCTGTGGCTCTTCTGTGACTCTAACTTTCAACAGTCTTCCCAAGTTTCAGTTTCTTGCTTTTCATATAGCTTACCTCTGACTACCTTTCCAATTCCTCTGAGTATTTTGTATGTTTTTATCATGCAGTGTTCCCCTGGTTTTGTCCTCTGGTGTTGTTAGGTTCAGTTCTGTTAGCCTTTCCTCATAGCTCATTCCTTGTTGCTCAGGAACAAACCTTGTTGCATTCTTCTGCACTTTCCCCACTTTCTTAACATGTTTTTTTTGAGTGCAGGTTCCTAC
>NC_069430.1:4754795-4770051 GCF_026875155.1 Cherax quadricarinatus
CTCTCATATGTGATGTCCTCAATGTCTGACTGGTCAGGGTGAACACGAGTCCAGTCTTGCTGGTTCATCCTCCCCTCTCTCTCTAGTAGTCCCGGACATGTTGATGCATTAGGTTTTCCAGTACCACATCCATCGTCTTGGCTCTCCATGTTTTGGGACCCCCATGTGGCTCCAGGATTTCCCAATAGATCTCCCCGTGGTTGAAACTGCCCATAACCAGTAACTTTGCTCTGCTCGAGTGAGCTCTTCTTGCCACCTCAGCTAGTGTGCACACCATTGCTCTGTTGCTCTCTTCATATTCCTCTCTTGGCCTCCTGCCAGTTCTGTGGTGGTTATACACCACTGCAATGACTACCTTATGTTCCCCAGACTGAATTGTACCTACTATGTAATCCTTTCTCCAATCTCATCCATGCCTTCCATTTCCTCAAATCCCCATCGGTTTTTAATGAACAGTGCAACCCCTCTTCCTCTGCTCCTTCTATCTTTCCTCAGGATCTGATATCCCGGTGGGAAGATGTGTCTGTCATTGTCTCAGTGAGTTTCATTTCTGTGACTGCTATGACGTCTAGGGACTTCTTATTGATTCTTTCATGCCACTTCTCATATTTATTCGTTATTCCATCTGCATTCGTGTACCAAACCTTCAACTTCTTTTCTAACACTGTGGTCCTGGAGAATATTGGGGTTGGGGGAGCAGGAGCCCTGGTGGGGGCCTATTTGGGGTTGTGTGTGTGTTGTGTGTGTGTGTGTGTGTGTGTGTGGTGTGTGTGTGTGTGTGTGTGTGTGTGTGTGTGTGTGTGTGTGTGTTAGTTTACCATTTTGTCCTAGGCACATGTCGAGTGTGTGTGTGTGTGTGTGTGTGTGTGCTCACCTATTTGTGGTTGCAGGGGTCGAGTCATAGCTCCTGGCCCTGCCTCTTCACTGATTGCTACTAGGTCCTCTCTCTCCCTGCTCCATGAGCTTTATCAAACCTCGCATTAAAACTATGTATGGTTCCCGCCCCCACTACGTCACTTTCTACCATATTGCTCTACCATATTGTATTACTTTTGTCACTACCACTACTACTACTACTACTACTACTACTACTACCACTAGTGAACATCGAAACGTTACCTCATTAGCATTGCACCTCACTCTGAGCCTTTATATACCCTCTGTGTCCATGTATTGTTTGTAATGGCTTGATAAAGCTCCTGGAGAGCGAAACGTTGCCACAATAAATGTCACATTAGTTGCACTTGTGTCCTTTTACTTTACAAGACAGACATTCCTGGCACTAAAATAACATTTCCTCTGTTAATTAGTCATGTCTCCAGGCCCCTCTTACATTTCTTTTGCTTTCCACTTTGAATTTTTATTCTCGCAAAAAATTAAAGATTTACTGTTATGCAGACTACTGCATTAGTGTAGAAATGGTATAAATAATATCAACGCACTTGTGAAAGAATATTAGACTCACCAGTTGATGTGTATTGGATGCGCAGCATGATTTGTTTACTATTGAACTTTGGCAAAAATCGAACATTTCTGCTACTTTGAGCTCAATTTCAAGGTACTTTTCATTGTGAAACCAATCAAAATCATCTCAATTTCTGTAATATGTCTTCCATTCTATAAAACGAGACCAGGAAAACTAGAATACAACCATAAATACCATATGAAAATAGAGTGCAAAGTAGCTGTTTTAAACCAAAAACACGGTCAAAGTTTTTTTTTTTCTCATTACGCACTGTGTGCTGCAGGATTTTTTTTTATACTGTGCACACTGACCACATAGACCCATTCTTTCACATGTAGGCCTACCAGCTTTCTCTTGCTAGATTTGAAAGCGCTAGAATTTAGGCGTACTAGTACGTCAATAGCCCTGGTGCGTAAGCCGTACTAGTATGTCAGAAACCCTGAAAGGGTTATCAGAATGAATAGGATGAAATAAATTATGAAAGGGAAGAAAAGATTTGAAAAAAAGTAAAAATTGTAGTGAAAAATGGAGACATTTATAGGGAAGCGAGAGACTGGGGAGAGCATGGACAAGACTAGAATGAAAATGACAAAGAATAGAAAAGCAGATAAAGAACAAGAGAAAATAAGATAATGAGAATGCATTTAGTAATTTAAGTGAACATGAAGATATTTTATGTACATAACAAGAGTTCAATATATAAATTGAAATACTTTATTTTAAGCTATAAGAACAGACTGATCTGGAGTTGGCCTGTAATAAACAATGATGCCACCCAGAAATAAAGTAACAAACAAGCCTGGCCCTGGGCCAGGCTGTGGGAGTAGGAAAACTCTTGAAACTCTTCAAAGGTATATCAAAAGTCAATGCAATAAAATTTGCAAAACTATGAATTTGTTTGTGATTTTTCCTTGGTTTACCTAGCATTTTCTTAGTATTTCACCAGTAATACAGAAATAAGTGTTTTGGGAAATCAAAATTTAAGTCACAAGACCCTTTCAGGATGAAGTTACATGACAAGTTTTCCTATCAAGGAAGTATAAGACAAAAATAAAATTAATCCTAACCTCTTTATCTATGATGTTGCATATGGAAAGACCTATTTAAAAATATAATTAGTTTGTAAAAAGTGCAACTAGAGAATGTATTATCTCAAAACTAGACAGTGATAAAAGATACTGCACAGACAAGGCTAATCTTGACATAAATAGCCTGGAGTCTTGTTAAGACATCATCCAGAAAGAAAACTGTAGAAATGTTAGAAAATCCTTACTAAAATTATTACTGTGGCCAACCTTACCCTAAAACAGTAAGGAATATCATTCAATTCCAAAACATGAGCTCAATTATAAACAATAATATTTGTAGTTTTTAAGAAACTAAGAACAAAAAAATTAAAAATGAAAACATTAGAAAACAATAATTTTTTTTACATCCTTTATCACGACAACTCTTTTTTACAAATTAAACACCCTTCAATTTAAACTCTTGATTTAGGGATTTTACAGTAACTTCCTGGTGCAAAATAATTAAAATTCACCCTTTTTTATGTCAATGTGCATACTGGTAATCTAGTAATTTTTTATTTATTGAGGGGAAAGCACAAAACCTATAGGGTCTACAGGACGGCAGAATTAGGAGGGGGGGAATTAATCATATTTGATTCAAAAAAGGGGTAGTAAAAAATTCTTAGATACCCATTCGGGAAATGTCGCACACATCCTCCCTTCCTCCACGAGCAGCCATTTTAGAAAAAACAGTAAAACCCGTACGGGAAAGGCCCCACTTTTTGGCACCCCCCCTTCATGTACCCTTTTGGGCAGTTTTTTTGAGAAACGTCCATTTGCCATGTTTTTTCCCATTTAACTGCCACTTTGGGCCTGACACACCAATACTGCAAAAGGGGAAGGGCTTCTGCGCCTATTTTAAGGTAAAAAAGTATGTTTTAATATTTATTTTACTTTCATTTTTTTTAGGCCTAGATGTACGATACTTAAGTTATGTGAAAAAAGGTTATCAGGCTTTTATAAACTTTTTTTTTTTTTTTTATTATCACAGGGCCGTTTCCCCACCGGGAAAGGGGGCCCTGAAAAAAAAAAACTTTCACCATCTTCCTCCATCACGTTTTGCCAAAAGGGGGTGTTTCCACATTTTTTTAAACTGCAAAAATAACCCCTCTTTCAGAGTGAGGCACTGTACTTCCCACCCAACTCAATGGCCTGCCGGTTTTCCCTAAACCCCTTCAAAAAAATTTGTTATTTTGCTCACATCCAACAAAAGTAAGTATTAAAACCTTTTGTCCCTTCACCCCTATCAAACCCTACGTCCCGCTGGAAGTCCAATCCCTCGCAACAAAACCTCCTTTACCCCCCTCCCTCCAACTTTCCTGGGCCCGACCCCAAACCCCCGCCTTCCTTCCAACAGAGAACATCTGAATCATTCTTTTTGTTCCTTCCCCTTACATGCCCGCCACCTCAACACCCTTTCCCTCAGCCCTCTGGAAACAGTTTTGGAACCCGCACTCCCCCTAACTTCCAAAAACAAATTCTCTGCAATTTATTCACAACACACTTTGCTCTCAAAATGCATCCCACTGCCCCACCCTTCTCCTCGCTGCAACATTCATCACCATGCTTCCACCCTAAAAGGCGTTGGTAAAAAAATTTTCTCTCATCTTCCCCCTCTTTCCCCTCCAAGGAAAGTTTTTGTCTCCAAGACCCCTAAGTGCACAATCCCCCTTTTCCCCTCACAATTCTTGATTCACCTCATCTTTCAAGACCCATCCCGGACCATCCACCCCCCAAATTTTATGAAAAACACCTCCTCCATCTCTCTCCTTTCCCAATCGATATCAATTTTCATCACCTAATCTTTTTATTTTCCTCTACCGACTTTTTCCCGTATTCATTTTTAATTTTCTTCTTTGCATCCCCTCCCAAATTTATCCCCAATTCTGCACTTCCTTCAGAATCCCCCAAGGCACAGTGTCATCAGAAAAGAGAAACGTGACAACTCCCATTTTATGTGTGATTCTTTTTTTTTTAACTCCACCCCTCTTAAAAACCCCTCGCATTTACTTCTTTACAACCCCACTAAAATAAAAAACATCAGGGTGACAACCATTTTGTCTAGGCCTACTTTTACGGGGAAATAATTTCCCTTTTTCCTACATACTTAATTTGGGCTCACTACCTCGTAAAAAACTCTTCACTGCTTTCAGAAAACCTACCTCTTTGTAGATAAAGGTTAAAGAACCGCATGTTGATAAATTAGCACATGTGAAACTTTGGGGTATTTTTTTTGGGGGAAACGTTTCGCCACACAGGGTTATCAGACCACTGCAACTTTTTGGGGATCTTAATATTTGGGAAAATTTTTTCGCTTGCCCTTTCTTGGGCCGACCTACTTCAACATTGAAAAATTTTAAAACGACCTATCTGTTCACCTCCCCTGCCACGGTTTAAAAGCTCCCTCAGCACGATGCCGTATCTATTAAAGATTGGGGAGCCCACAGACTAAAGGTTGAGGGATGTTACCTCTTTCTCCCCCTGTTTTCAAGATTCCCTTTGTAGGACTGATGACCCAGTGGGCAACGTTTCCTCAATAAAGTCCCAGAGTTCCCAAGGGGTCAAATTTAAACCTCCCTTTTTACCATACCTGAACATCTGCCCCGCCCCCCTATCCCCCCTTAACCCCTTTTCCCAAATCCTAAATCCCAAAAAGACCTCTTTTCCCTTATCTAAAATGTTCACTTAATTTTTCACGGGAAACACCGGGCCCCAAAACCCCCCACCTTTCCCAAAAAGCTCCTTTTTTATCTCTTCCTTTTCTCTGTTTTACTCAAAATTTCTTTCAATAATAACTCTCCATAACTTTTCCCAGGTTTCCAAACAGACTTACCCCCCTTTTTTTTGGGGCACTCTCTTTGTCCCCTTTGCTTTTAAAAGGAACATGCATGCTCTCTCCCAATTTTCCCTGGTCCCTTCCTCTTCAAATTTTTTTAAAAATTTGCCCAACCATTTAAAAAACTAATCCCCCCTCTTTTAAATTTCTATTTTTACCCTCAACCCCGCCCCTTACCCCCTTTCATTTTACCTACTGCCTAAAAAATTCCCCCACACCCAAAAACTGGCCTTCCTCCTCCTACAAGATTTTTTTCCTCCTTCCCCTAACACGAAATCACGCTTCCCATTTTCATCAACATTTAACTTTCCCCTCAAAATATTCCTCCTCTTCCCCAAATTTCCTTAATTTTATATTATTATTTTTTTTTATCCCCCCGGCCGATTCCCCCCAAGGCAGGGTGGCCCGAAAAGAAAAACTTTACATCATCACTCCAATCACGTCTTCCGAAGGGGCTTACACTACTTTTTTAAAACTGCAACTTTAAACCCCCTCCTTCAGAGGGCGGGCACGTATTCCCCATCTCCGGATCAAGCCCGGCCTGCCGGTTTCCCTGAACCCTTCATAAAGTTATTTGCTCACACTCCAACGCCGTAAATATTAAAACCATTTGCCCCATTCCCCTATAAACACGCTAAAGATGCCGCTGGAAGCCAACCCCCTCGCCACAAAACCTCCTTTCCCCCTCCCCCCAAACCCTTCCCTGGCCGGGACCCCTCCCCCCTTTCCTTAAAACCAAGATACACTCGGAGTCATTCTGTTTCGCTCCATTCTCTCCATTCCAAACCCACCCAAAAACCCCTTCCTCCCCTCGGACAACGTTTTGGTAACCCGCACCCCCCCTAATTCCAAAAAAACGAATTCTCTGTTTTAATTACACCCACATGCCCTCAGACTGACATCCCCTGCCTCCAGCCTCTCCTCGGCAACATCTCACCCCCCTTCCCCCCTATAAGAGCGTGGTAAAAACTATACTTCATACCCCCCTCTTGCCTCAAGGGAAAAAGTCTTTGTCTCCCAGACTCCTAAGGCCCCATCACTCTTTTTTCATCATTCTAGTTTTTCCCTCATCCAAGACCTCCGGACACGTCACTCCCAAATTCAAATAGCCCTCCCCAACCCCCCTCCAATCTGATTTTAATCTTTCTCACTAATCTTTTGTTTTTCAAACCTTTTTTCTGTTTTCCCCTTTAATTTCCTTTTTTTGCAACCCCACCAAATTCACCCCCAAAACCTGAATTCCTTCGAACCCCCAAGGAAAGGATCAAAAAGCACTGGAAACCCCATTTTTGTGTGTGTTCTTATCTTTTAACCCACGCCTTGAAGCCCCCGCATTACTCTCTTAAAACCCCCATCTTAAATATATAAACAACCAGGTGACATACACATCCTGTTAAAGGCCACTTTTAGGGGAAAAAATTTTCCCCTTTTTTCCTACTACTCTAACGGGACCCTCACACCCTCGAAAAAACTTTTCACTTTTTTCAGAAACCTACCCCTACCCTCATTGCAACATCTCCCCACTTTGCCCCCCTATCCACCCGTCATACCCCTTTCCAAATCCAAATGCCAAAAAGACCTTTTTAAAGCCTTATCAAATATGTTCACTTTTATTTTCCTGAAACACCTGGTCACACCCCCCTCCCTTTTCCTAAAGCCTCCTTGTTCATCGCTAACCTTTCCCGTCTTCTCTTAATTCTTTTTTTTAAAACCCTCCCAACACTTACCGGTACACCAAACAGACTTACCCCTATAATTTTTGCATTTCCTTTATCCCTTTGCCTTTTTAAAAGGGAAAATTGCATGTCTCTTCCCAATCCCTAGGCCCTTTCCCCTTTTCCATAATTTATTAAAAAATTTGCACCAACCCTCCAAAAACATATCCCCCCCTGTTTTTTAACATTTCTATTTTTACCCCATCATCCCGGCTCCCTTTCCCCCCTTTTTTTTTACCTACTGCCCACGAACTCCCCCACACTCACCTGCTCTTCCTCACTCCTACAAGATGTTTTCCCCCCCTTGCCCTAACACGAAATCACAGCTTCCCTATCTCAAAAACTTTTTAAAAAATTCCCCAAAATACCCTTCCATCTTCCCAATACCTCTAACTCCCATTTAATAACTTCCTTCCTTTTTTTAACTGACAAACCCTTTTGGTCTCTGGGCTTTTTTAACTTGTTAATTCACCCAAAAATTTTTTTTATTTTCAACAAAATTTGTTGATAACTTCCACCCCTCTCTCATTTGCCTCTTTTACATTGTTTCACCACCTCTTAACCTCTCTCTTTTTTCCCCCATATCCCTTTCCCCCCTTGCTCCTTTACTTTGTAAAAATTTCTCATTGCTAACTTTTTTCCCTTACTATCTCTTCATCACATTCCACCCAAACCTCATCTTCCCTCCCGCACCCACTTCTGTAAACCCCAAACTTCTGCTGAAAAACCCTAAACTACATTTTTAAACCTACCCAACCTCTTCGACCCCTTGCCATGCTCCTTAGCCATCTACCCCCAAAACTGTTTTTTTTACCCCAACTGCCTCCCTTTGTTTTTAAACCTTCCCCTCTTTTCCCCGATGCTTTATTTCCTTGACCCCTCTACCCCTTTTTCTCTCAGGGACTACAACTAGAAGTGTTGATATTTGTGGCCCCTCTAAAAAATGCATCCTGAAGTCTACTCAACAGCTTTTATTACCAATCATAATCCCAACAAAAACTGTCATTTCGCCACATCTTTGTGTATCTTATTTATCCTCTTTTCTTAAAAAAGGTATTACCTATAATAAACCCCTTCAACAAATTCAATCAAAGGGCTCCCCTTTATTTCACCTGGCACCCCCAAAATTCCTACCACCCCTCCAAAAGTTTTTTCCTACTTTAGCACAAGTCCCCCACACAATTATCTCTCCTTTGGGTTTAAGCTCCTAACTTACTTCATCTCCCCAAATTCTCTCTCTCCTCGCATTCCTCTCTTTTCCGGTGCATACACGCTTATTATGCCCACTTCTCGCATCCCCCCTTTACTTTTAACCACATAATTCTTGAATTTACACATCTATTCTTTTTCTCCTCCATAAAAGATCCTTCAAATTTGCTACCCCTTCTTTGCTCTAAACTCCTAAACTCCCGTTTAATTCCTTTTTTTCCCCCCAAACCCAAAACCCCCCTCCCCTTCAGCTTTTTTCCCCTTTTCCCAAAAATCCCCCTTCTTTCATTCTAAATCAGAATCATCTGTTTCTTTTATCCGCACTCACCCCGCAATTCAAGCATCCCAGTTTTTTAAAGTTTTTCTTCTTCTCTTTTTTTTAAAAGTTACAGGAGAGGGGTTTTCTAGCCCCCTTTCTCAGGCATTTTTTGTCGCCTTTAATGACACCCTGCTTATGGAAAAAAGTTCTTTTCCACTTCCCCTTACAGTAGAAGAATAAAGAAGAAAAAGAGCATTTAGAAAAAAGGGGAAAAACCCAGATGTATGTATAATACATGCATGTGATGCTGTGAAGTGGACCAACGTTAAGTAGGGTAGCAAGATGTCCCCTGTTATCTAGGTGTTAGAGACAGAAAAAGAAAATTTCAATAATGAAAAAACTCTAGGTTCACCTTTTTAGCGTTTTTGCTTATCGGGGGGGTCGGGAACCTAACCCGCCCCATAAGTGGGGCCCCCATGTATAGAATAGAGTGACACTTTTATAAACATAAATTTGCGTTTGAGATAAAATAAAAGACAAAGCTTTTCCCCAGTATGCTACCCCTGGGAATTACCAATATGTTGTAGAAAGTTTATTATTGTGTAAATAATTTTGGCCTGTCAACCTATATGGGTGCCCGTGGCCTGGTGGCAAAGCCTCACTTCCCGGTGAGGGCCGGGTTTATTTCCCAAAGAAGGGGTGGAAACACTGGGGCATATTTCCTTATACCGATTTCTAGTTCACCCATCGTCAAAAGGGAGCGGGTCTTAGTCAAGGGGTGGGTCACACCTGGGGCAAAACTGACCTAATTTGCCGGGGAAAAGTTCTGCTAACAACGGCTTTTTATATACGTGTTATCTCATGATGTCAGCTAGGACGTTACCTTTTTGTGTACTTGTAGTAAATAAAATAATTTACATATTATTTTAATTACAATTTAATTTTATAAAAAACCCTATTTGTTGTCCTTTGACAGGCTTGCTTTTTTTCTTTTTTTGGGCCTTTAAAGTAGTAACATCTTGCCAAATAAAATTGTCTAACTCACTGATGTTAACCCCAAAAAGGTCCAAAAATATTAACGTTTTTACTCTGACCCCAAAGGGGTTATACTGTATCATTTTATTTTTCCTGCCTCCAATTTTTCACGATTGGCCTGGATGCATGGTCACTAGAATGGGTCTTTAAAACCTTTGGGGTGCACCTTTTTAAAAAATCTGGGCCACTTAGACCCTTGGTAGTGCCCGTTTTATTGAGCGCAGTTAGAGCAAACATGCGGCAATACCAAGGATTCATGGGGCTAATGTCTATTTAAAATCCCCTTTTAAGGGAAAGTGAAATTAACCCAAAATTTTGGGTCTGTCTATCGCTGTTGTCTCTATCTGTCCTGTCTCTGTCTATCTTCTGTCTCTATCTGTCTGTCTTATCTGTCTCGTCTCTGTCTTCTATTTTTTTTATCGTCTCCGGTACACACAATACAATTATACTAGTGTAAAATTTTCCAGGGAAAACCAAAACATCCCAAAATGCTATACTGTTTTGGATATATTTTTTTTTTATTATCACTCGGCCCATTCCCCCCCAAAAGGGAGGGGGCCCAAAAAGAAAAATTTTACCATATTCACTCCTACTGTCTTTCCAGAAGGGTGCTTTACACTACGTTTTTAAACTGAAAAATTTAAAACCCCCCCCTTAGAGTGCAGGCACGTACTTCCCATCTCCAGGCCAAGTCCGGCCCGCCGGTTTCCCCCGAATCCCTTCATAAATTTCTTTGCTCACCCCAAAAGCACGCAGTATTAAAAACCATTTGTCTCCCTCACCCTTCAAACACGTCCGCTGCCGCTGGAAAATCCCAAACCCCCCGCACCAAAACCCCCTTTCCCCCCCCCTCCAAACCCTTTTCCAGGCCGACCCCCCCCCGCCTTCCCTTTCCCCTACAGATGAACACCTTTAAGTTTTCTTTTTCGTCATTCTCTTACATGTCCAACCACCTCAACAACCCTTCCCCAGCCCTCTGGACAACGTTTTGGTAACCCCCCACCCCCTCCTAAATTCCCAAACTACGAATTTTGCATTTTATTCACACCCCACGCCCTCAGACATACACTCCACTGCCCCACCTTCTCCCCGCTGCAACATTCATCACCCCTGCTTTACACCCATTAAGGCGTTTGGTAAAACTATCCTCATACATTCCCCCCTTTTCCTCCAAGGACAAAATTCTCGTCTCCACAGATCCAAGTCAACCCCTCACCTTTTTCCCCATCAATTTATGATTACCTCATCTTTTTATGACCCATCCGTGACAGTCCACTCCCAAATATTGAATCGTTCACCTCCCCCATACTCTCTCCCTCCAATCTGATATTCAATCTTTCCACTAATCTTTTTGTTACCTCATAACCTTTTTTTTCCCGTATTACCTTTAATTTTTTTTTCTTTGCACACCCCACCAAATTTATCACCAATTTGCACTTTTTCAGAATCTCCCCAAAACACGTGTCATCAGCAAAGAGCAGTGTGACAAAACTCCCCCCTGTGGTGATTCTTTATCTTTTTAAAAACCAGCCTCTTTCCAAGACCCTCGCTTTTTTTTCTTACAACCCCCTCTATAAATAATTTTAAAAAACCCGGGGACTCCACTCCCCTTTTCTAAGGGTACTTTTAGGGAAAAAATTTCCCCCCTTTTCTACAACTCTAACTGAGCCTCACTTCCCCGTAAAAAAATTTCCTGCTTTCATAACCCACCTCCTACACCATACCTTGAACATCTGCCATTGCCCCCCTATCCACCCTGTATACGCCTTTCCAAATCCTAAATGCCACAAAAAACCTTTTAGCCTTTTCTAAAAACTGTTCACTTTTTTCACTTAAAAACCTGGGCCACACAACCCCTCCTTTCCCAAAGCCTCCTTTTTCATCGCTTCTATTCTCCGTCTTACTCTTTAATTTTTTAGATAAATGCTAACAAAACCTGTTGGTTCAGTGCTCCTCTGAGACAGACTGAGAGACAAGAAGAACGGAAAGAGATAAGCAGACCCTTTAGGGTTTAAAAAAAAGTAAGCTTGGGTGAGATAGGTTAGGGTGGCTTAACTGCCATGTTTGGTAATATAATTTCAGCAAATTGGTTAAAACTGCAAAATTTTAAAAAAAAAATTAATCAGTATAAAAAAAAAAAAAAAAAAAAACAGTTATTTTAGGGAAATTTGCATTGTTTGACCAAAATTTTGGCCTAAACCTCATTTGTACCCATTTACATATGAATTTTTCTAATACCTACGTTTCCTGTTAGCTATTTACATAAGGATGGATAAATTACTCTTGAACAAATTTTTTAACCACTTTTTGTCCCTTTAAATAAAAATATAAATCTGTGGTTGGGGGAAACCAGCACTGTTAAAACATTAATTCCCGACGCACCATAGTCTTTTATTTCACGGCAAGAACCCGTGGGAAAAATAGGGTTTCATTCCCGGAAGCCCCCAAAAAAACCAAACAACTTTTTTTTAGACCAACAGATCTTACACAATGAAAGTGAATAGTAATTGTATTATTTTTGGAAAATTTATTTTTTAACGGCTTAAGATTACAAAAGCAAAAAAATAAAAGTATTTTTTACTTAAATTTTGGGTGTGGTGTTTGTGGAGATTTTGAAGAGAGAGGAAGTTTTGTTGTGGCCCTACTGGGTGAGGTGGGTTTATAAATTTTTTGTACTGAAGCAATGGTTGTACTCAAGCATGCATAAATTCTGTAATGGTTTTTTTGGGATTTTTTTCCAGAGTACTTTACAGCTGCATAGGGATCGGCTCTAGACACGTTTTTAGAGTATGCTTCTATTTTGTTTGGGGCCTCCCATTTAAAAAATTAAATTTAAGTCAGTCCCGTAAAACAGTCAAGTCAGTCAATAAATCTCAAGTCGTTTAAGTCAAAATCGAATCAGCCCAAGTCAGTAAATCAGCCCGTCAGAAGTCAGTCAGGTCATAGTTAGTCATAAGTAAGTCAAGTCAGTCAGTCAAATTAGTCAGTAAATCAACAAAAGGGCAGTCAAGTCATTTTTTGTTTTATCCACTCAAACACTTTTCCATTTTATTTTTCTTGTTATTTATCTACATCCATTCTTTTCATGAGTGCATCCTGGGTTATTATTAACAAACTCGTATATCCTCATTCTTTTTTTAAATTTTACAAAATGTTGTATGCCTAATGGGTCCATGATTGTTGGCAATCAGGATTGGCAAATTAAAAAAAACTAAACTAATCCTGAAACAAAAAAAAAACAGTAGCTCCAGCATGAATTTCTACCCAAACCCCCCCCTTGGGGGGTCCCCCGGGGGGGTTCTCCCCACCAAAGGAAAACCCAAAGGCGGGTGGTTTTGGGGGTTCCCCGGGGACGAAAATTTTTCCCCCCCCGAAAACCAATGGTTAATTAATTTTTTTTTGGTGTTGTATAAAAATTTTGGGTCCAAATTTTTTCTTTTTTAAAACCAAAAAATGAAATAAAAATTTTTAAAGGTTTTTAAATTTCTCAATTTCAAAAAATTGAATTTAAAACCATGCATAACACCATATATCGTTTAATGACAATCCCAATCATTCAATTTAAAAATGGGAAAAAAAAAAAATGATAAAAAAATTTTAATTTTTGGGAACAAATTTTTGAAATGGGAAACAATTTACAAAAATGCACCCTAAAAAATTTGGTAAAAAAAAAATTGTATTTTTTTAAAAAAAATTTTAAAGGTTGAAAAATTTTTACAAACAAACAATATTTAAAGAAACAAAATGAAAAATTTTTTCAAAAAAATAACCTTAAATTAAATTATTATTTTAAAATAAAAACAATAATATCTAAAAAAATTTCAAAATAAAAAAAAAAAAAGATAACAAAAGCCCCCAAATTTCTTAACAAACAAAATTCTTAAAAAAGGGGAAAATTTAAACAGCTTTTAAACAAACTGTGTACAGCCTCTCATCACTTAATGACGAAGTTCCTTTCCTGAGACTCTCTCATTAAATGAATTTGTCGCTAAGAAAGGAGCATACTATAATGGTAGTGAGTTTGTGTCAACCATCTTTGATGTTTTTTTAATGTCACCTTTGCACCATTTATAACATTTCTGGTATACATATTTTTAAATAGTGAGGCTCAAGTTAGAGTATGTAGGAAAGAGGGAAATTTTTTCCCAGTAAAAGTAGGCCTTAGACAAGGATGTGTGATGTCACCGTGGTTGTTTAATATATTTATAGATGGGGTTGTAAGAGAAGTAAATGCGAGGGTCTTGGCAAGAGGCATGGAGTTAAAAGATAAAGAATCACAACCAAAGGGGGAGTTGTCACAGCTGCTCTTTGCTGATGACACTGTGCTCTTGGGAGATTCTGAAGAGAAGCTGCAGAGATTGGTGGATGAATTTGGTAGGGTGTGCAAAAGAAGAAAATAAAGGTGAATACAGGAAAGGAAAGGTTATGAGGATAACAAAAAGATTAGGTGATGAAAGATTGAATATCAGATTGGAGGGAGAGAGTATGGAGGAGGTGAAGTATTCAGATATTTGGGAGTGGACGTGTCAGCGGATGGGTCTATGAAAGATGAGGTGAATCATAGAATGATGAGGGAAAAAGAGTGAGTGGTGCACTTGGAGTCTGGGAGACAAAGGAAAATTTGTCCTTGGAGGCAAAGAGGGGAATGTATGAGAGAATAGTTTTACCAACGCTCTTATATGGGTGTGAAGCGTGGGTGATGAATGTTGCAGCGAGGAGAAGGCTGAGGCAGGGGGAGATGTCATGTCTGAGGGCAATGTTTTGGTGTGAATATAATGCAGGGAATTGTATTTTGGGAAATTAGGAGGAGGTGCGGGATTACCAAAAAAATGTTGTCCAGAGGGCTGAGGAAGGGTTGTTGAGGTGGTTCGGGACATGTAGAGAGAAATGGAGCGAAACAGAATGACTTCAAGAGTGTATCGTCTGTAGTGGAAAGGGAAGGTGGGGTAGGGGTCGGCTAGGAAGGGTTGGAGGGAGGGGGGTAAAGGAGGGTTTTTTGTGCGAGGGGCTTGGACTTCCAGCAGGCATGCGTGAGCGTGTTTGATAGGAGTGAATGGAGACAAATGGTTTTTAATACTTGACGTGCTGTTGGAGTGTGACCAAAGTAACATTTATGAAGGGATTCAGGGAAACCGGGAGGCCGGACTTGAGTCCTGGAGATGGGAAGTACAGTGCCTGCACTCTGAAGGAGGGGTGTTAATGTTGCAGTTTAAAAACTGTAGTGTAAAGCACCCTTCTGGCAAGACAGTGATGGAGTGAATGATGGTGAAAGTTTTTCTTTTTCGGGCCACCCTGCCTTGGTGGGAAGCGGCCAGTGTGATAATAAAAAAAAAAAAATATATTTTTAAATGTTTATACAGTAGTGTACTGTATATTGAAATAAACAGAATAGAGGAAACGAGCTCTAATATACATTATTTAGGTATGAATACTGATCAGAGAGCCCATCGTAAGTCTGAGGTGTTGGTAAACGAGTATGTCACTAAGTGAGGAGACGCTGCATACTTTTGAGAACACACTGATGGAGACAGCAACAGAAAAAAGTTTGTTGTATATATTTTGACCTTGGTCTGAGGTCCTCTTGAGCATAAATTTTGCTGAAGAGAACCTCAGATCAAGGTTGAAAAAAAAAAATTTCTTTTTCAATCATTTCCATAGGGGCTGATTCCT
>NC_069430.1:4770551-4907888 GCF_026875155.1 Cherax quadricarinatus
TTAAAAAAAATTCTACAAGGTGTCTGGTGTTGTGACACTGTTGTTGAAACCGTAGCCGTTGCTGATGATAAGGGGGGGGGAGGTCGCAGGTGTTGGTGACCATCCACTGGCTAGTTCTTCACAGAGAATCGCCGTGATTATTATCCCGATGACAGGAAAGCAGGTTCTTTACCGCTGCAATGCTGTGGAGTTATGTCCTGCACTTTCATACAGGTGCACAGGTAGTTCAATACAAAATGGAGAAGTCTCTGGACGTTAGTCCTTCTCCTGTTCTGCTCGTTGATTGCCAGGTGACCCTCTCTGACATCCAAGCTGGAAAGACAGACAGGTTACCCACTGCTTAAATAATCACTCTCCATGGTAAGTCTGATACTTAAAAGATGTGGTGATTATTACAACAGTCAACCTAGAGCAAGACTGAAAGGACTAAGTTTATTATTGGTCAAAAGTGAAGCTTTCAACCAATAAATCCACTAGAATACAAGGCAGGCATGTACTTACAGTAGTGTTGGGAGCTGTGAGTCGAGTGATTTACTGTTTGACCAGAGCCCCACACGTCACCTTTCGATGGGGGGGGTGGAAGAGGGAGGGGAAGGGATAGCGGGAGCTAGACTGACCCTACGTTAACAAGCAGCCGGCAATCAAACTATCACTTTAGGGGTGGGGGAGAAAAGGCGGGAAAAACGGGAGCGTGACTTACCCTACCTTAACTAGTAGCCAGCAGACAAACTATCAATTTAGGGGTTGGGGGAGAAAAGGCAGGAATATCGGGAGCTAGACTGACCCTACCTTAACGAGTAGCCGGCAATGAAACTATTGTTACTATATATTCCCTCTCTACTCCTATCTATTGAACTTTTCCCTCAGTATCTGAAAACATTCACTTCTTCCATACTCCTCCTCCCCAATTTGATATCCAATTTTTCTTTATCTAAATCATTTGATACCCTCATCACCTTACTCTTTTCTATGTTCACTTTCAACTTTCTCCCTTTACACACATTCTCAAACTCATCCACTAACCTTTGCAATTTTTCTTTAGAATCTCCCATAAGCACAGTATCATCAGCAAAAAGTAACTGTGTCAGTTCCCATTTTGAATTTGATTCCCCATAATTTATACATATATATAACAAATCAGATCTTACTCCCAAATCAATATTATATCTTAGTTACTATCTGCCAATTTAACTTTGTTTACCATTATTTAATTTAGTCCCTATATTTTTCTCCTTTATTTTAGCTTTATTATAGCTTTACATAACAACCTTAGATCATATATTCACAATTGTTAAAATAATCAAGGTGCTATTCTCAGGTGCTAAAGTGTAATAAGTTCACTATTTTGCCATTATATTCCCTAGCTCATTTATTTGATTACCACTTTATTTGTTCACCACAAAGTTGTTTTTTAGTCCCTTTTATATTGTCTCCTTTATTTTAACTTTAAAGAACTACCTTAGCTCAAATTTTTACATTTGTTAAAATAACTCGGGTGCTATTTTATAGCTTTAGAATATTTACTTTGTCTTATACTTAATTCTAACTATAGATTCACTTCAAATCTTATGATAACAAGCATTGATCCTGATACCAACCTCTTATTGAATGACTTAAATGAATCAAACAGTAACTGTAATTACTACACAGCTGAACAATCAAAGGCACTTCTCAGAGCCAACAAAAACACAACTGTCTTTAACTACAATATCAGATCTTTAACCAGTAAATGGTCCAAGCAGATCTACGTTCACATGTGTAGTGCTACAAAAGTAGATCTACATTTTTTTTACATATTTTCAAATACAGGAAGGCCCCACTTATACGGCAGGTTAGGTTCCAGGCTACCGCCGTAAAGCGGAAACTGCCGTAAAGTGGAACACCCTTTTTTCCACTTACAAATGCATACAAACACTAGATAGCAAGTTTACACTAACATATATTAAGTTAGCAATAGAACCAGGCATCAAAAAACAATAAAAAAGTACAATACACACATAGTGCACTCATTACTTACCTTAAAAATTTTATAGTCTTAATCTAGGTGAGACAAGTAGTTTTATTGTAAGAAATCAAGTGGTAGTATGGTAGTCAGCCAGGTTTACCATACCAGGCCCACCCCACCCACACATACAATTCAAATGATATTTTAAGCATCCCAAGCGATAAAATGTATATACATTTCCCACTAAATTAAACTTACCAAAAATATAGGGTGAGATGAGAAGTTTTTATTGTAAAAAATCAAGTGTGGTATGTAGGGAAAGTCCGCCGGGCTACCATACCAGGCCAACCCACCTAACACATAATATTCTATTACATTTAAGCACCCCAGAGCAATAAAATGTATATACAGTTCACTCATTATTTAAACCTTAAAATATTTGTAGTCTTAATGTAGGGTCAGGAGTAAGTAAATGAGATAAAACGAATAAATGAGAGAGAGAAAGAATAGTGCATGAAGAGGACAGGCGCAGAGTTATGTAAACAAACCGGGCGAAGGTAATTTTTTGTAAACGAAGTGTACACGTCTGGTTTGTGTACAAGTTACTTTGTGTACAGGTTGTCTCTACATTGATATGTAGAATAAATAAAGAAGAACACTCCCATTTTCAGTAACATCAATTTTAGAAGAAATGATGCTCTGAGGGGAAGGCAATGGAAATAAGTCACTGACTTTTTTTTGGGGTTATCCTAGGTTCTCTACACATATGTTTATGTATGATAACTAAGTAACTGTAATTGGTATACCTGAATAAAATTACTTACATACATACGAAAGGAATAATTTTCTACAGAACCCCCATAACACATTTTCTCTTATGTTAGATTAGAGAAAATGTTATTCTTGGGCATCACTTGTACAAGTTATCTGGCTACCACATCTCATATTTAATGTTTATTTAAATTTTATTGTGGGCGTATTTCACTTATGTTATGTATCGTGTTTATTATATAATTTTGAAAAAAATATCATGGATGGATTAATGAAAATGTGTATATTAACGTAATATACAACATTTAATGAGACTCGGTGATTATTATTATTATCATTTCTAATATGGCGTCACTTGCGCAAGTCGTCTGCTACCACATCTCATATTTATGTTTATTTATTCTATTGTGGGGTGTATTTATCATCTTTTTATGTTATGAAATCGTGTTTATTATATAATTTTGAAAAAATATCATAGATGGATTAATGAAAATGTGAAATTTAACGTAATATACGACATTTAAATGAGACTCGATGATTATTATTATCATTACTAATATGACGTCTGGAGACATAAGACACTCTTCCTGATTTTAATGTGTACCTGCATGCCTGCACAGTATGTAAGTTTATTTAAGTACAGGTATACATAAGTATAATTATCAGATTATGTATAAAATATGAAATAACTTTTAAAAACATTTGAAATTTTGGAGTTTCCAGACAAAATGGAGAGACTTAGTGCTTACTGAGCTCACGAAGAATTTTTTTTTATTTCCAATTTGTGCACACATACAGAGGTACAAAAAAAATACAGATAAGAGCAGTATGCCAAAGCCACTTATACTATGCATAGCATTACGGGCTGGCTTAAAATTAACTTAAGATTAACTAAGCAATGATTATTATTATTATTATAATCAAAAAGAAGCGCTAAGCCACAAGGACTATACAGCGCTGCTACTAAGCAATGATGAAATCAGTGATAAAACATTAATGTAAACAGATAACTATAAAGCACAAGTGAGTATTACAAAGACAGGTCATATGGTTGCATTCAGCAGGGTGGGGCGCGGTGACCGTATTAGAAAGTCAGCTGGGGGGAGCCGTATAGCGAGTTTTGGTCATAATTTGAAATGACCGTATTAGCGGAACGCCGTAAAGTGAAACGCCGTAAAGCGGGGCCCTCCTGTATAACAAAAAAAAAAGATCAAAGTTTTTTACACATTTTCAGATGTAAAAAAACAAAAAGATCTACTTTTTTTACATACTTTCAAATGTTGAAAAAACGTATATATACGTTTGGACCGTTTACGGGTTAAGTAAACATTACGATGACCTCATAGCATTACTAAATTCCCTGCATTCCAGTATATAAATCGTTACTCTCACCGAAACCTGGCTAAAGCCTGATACTACAGATGTCTATGCCATTCCTGGTTACACAGCCATACACAACTGTAGGCCAGACCAACAAGGGGGTGGCACAGCCATATACTACTCAGACCAACTAGAATGTATCACTAATACTTGCACAAGGGATGAACATGGGGAATATATAATAGCTAAATTCAAATCCAAATACCTACAAAAACCTCTCACAGTGATAAACATCTACAGAGAAACCACAGTCAAACATTAGCTGTTTTAGTGACAACCCAGGAAGTATGATAACTGATGCACGCATGAACAAAGATCACTTGCTACTCTTAGGTGACTTCAATATAAATCTCCTGAAAGACCAGGACCCAAAACGTTACTGAATTCACAAACCACAATGAGTAATGCATGTTGCTACCAACAGTAACAAAACCTACAAGAGTTACAGAGACTAGTGTTTCCCTACTAGACCACATCTGGACCAACACCATATCTCCTTTAAAATCAGGCATAATCACAGATAATACCACAGATCACAACCCAAACCCTTCCTCATCACAAACCTTGGCAAATTACCCCAAGACACTACTAAAGTCACTTCAGCCCTTAAACAATGAGGTAGCCATTAATAACTTCACAGCAGCAGTGACAAACATTGACTGGCACACTGAGCTAGAAATCTATACAGATATTGACGAATGTATTAATAATTTTCTAAAAAAGACCCAGTACCTTTATAACAAGCACTACCCCAAAAAAAACTAAACAGATGACAGCTAAGAGACTGAACAGTCCCTGGCTAACACCCAGCATCCTCAAATCCATAAATACAAAGCACCTATATGAAAAACGGTACAGAATGGGTCACATAACCAGAGACCAAACAAAACGTTACTCGTCAATCCTAACCAACCTGATAAGAAGGGCTAAAAAACTGTATTATGAGAACAGATTACCCAACTTACGAGGTGATGTGAAAGACCTGGAAAACCCTATCAACAATTCTAGGAACAAAAAAGATATCACGAAATAGCGAAATTTAATTAACAAAATCAGATAACCCCAACTCCCACCAACTGAAACAGCAAACAGACTCAATAATTTCTTCTTCACTATAGGAAAAAACCTGGCCAATAAAATCCCAAGCTCAGATACCCCACCCAATGACTACCTCACTGGCAACTACCCGAAAACACCTGTTCCTAGCTCCGACTAACCCCACTGAAGTCTCCCTTATTATCAACCACTAAAAAAACAAAAGGAGATTTAAATACCTTAACACCCTTTATATACAAAAAAGCATCAACGAGTACATCACCAATCATTGCAACACTCTTAAACAAATCCATAGAATCCTCTACCCTTCCCTACAGTTCTCAAAATAGCAAGGGTCACCCCGATCCATAAAGGAGGCGACCAAACAGACTTGAATAACTATAGGCCAATATCCAACTTACACCCCCTCTCTAAAATCTTCGAAAAATTAATTCATAAGCGAATCTATTCCTACCTCATCTCCCACAACATACTCAACCCCTGTCAATTTGGGTTCAGGCCTAATTAAGTACTAATGATGCTATTATACACAGCTAGAACCCCAATACACTGCAATAGAGAAAAAAGAAGTCCCCCCTTGGGATCTTCATAGACTTACTAAAGCTTTTGATACAGTTGACCATGACTTGCTCCATATAAAATTGTTGCACTATGGATAATAGGCACCCCTCAACTACCTAAAGTCTTTCCTCAGCAACAGAAGCCAAAAAGTGTACACAAATGGGGCAAACTCTTCAGCACACCAATCACATTTGGGTGCCCCACAGGGAAGTGCCCCTAGGCCCTCTTCTCTTTCTCAATACATAAATACCTCCCAAATGCATCGCAACTCCCAAAAACCCACACTTTTGCAGAGGACATACATACGCCTTCTCTCACCCGACCCCAGTCATGCTCCCCAAATACTGAAAAAATACCGAATTACAGAAAAATTTTACCTGGATGAGAAATAACAAACCCTTACTCAAAATTTTGAAAAAAACCCTACTTCATTCAGTTTGGAAAAACAGAGCTACAGACCCCCTCTTTAACAAAATTGAAAAGGGGTTCCCCTTTACAAAAACTCCCCGAAAAAAAAATTTTTGGGAATCCCCCTTGATAATAGACCAAATTTCAAAACAAATACAAAAAAATTTTCCCAAAAAAAAATTTCCCAAGACCGTGGGCATACTATCGAAGATACGGGGACTATGTTCCACAGGTCAGCCCTCCGGGCCCCCTTATCATTTCACTTTTTTCCCCCCTACCCAACCTATGGAATTTGTGCATGGGGCTAAACAACAAAAAAACCATCCCCAGACCTTTAAATTTCCCCAAACAAAAGGCTGCATCAAAATTGTAAAAAAAATTCCCACTACAGGCGCCCCACTCCACCAATTTTCCAAAACCCTTCAAACCACTCCCTTTGCAAAACACCCCATACTTTTTACGGCCCTACTACTTTCTTTGAAAAATTTAAATTTCTGATATAAACCCCCCCCTCAAACTTTTCCCTTACCCCCCTTTAACAAAAACACACGACCATAACACAAGGCACAGATCACTCTTTGATGTTCCTCGGTCCACCCTCACGCAAAGAAAAAACCCTCAATCACAAAAAAAGGCCCAAAATCGGGAAATTTTCTTTTACCTGTGAATATAAAAAAAACCCACTGTCTGTTTATAAATTCAAGTCTCTTCTCAAAATCATTTACTCACCCAAAACTAAATAAAAATGAATAATTGAAATCTCAAAAATTTGGGAATCTTGTAAATGTTTTTTGGGTTATTGAAATCTCAAGAAAGGGGTTTCTAACCTTTTGGACCCCTCAAATTTTTATTTTTTAATTACATTACCAACAGAATACTCCATTCTATTTAATGCTCAGCAACACAGTTTTTTGCCATATGACCTCTCTTTGAAATACTAAATTTGTGCTAAATTTTTATCTGTTTTCAATAATTTTTTTTCCACTAAATATATCATTGCTTATTTAACCCTTAATTTAATTTTAAGCCTGCTCAATTTAATTTCTCTGCTAACAAGGGGGTTTTGGGATGTTTCACTGTAATAAATTTGTACCTCACTGTATCATGTTCATTTTAAAAAAATTTAAAAAAAAATAAATAAAAAAATAAACGTTCCAGTTATCTGCAGTTATTAAAATATCTCTTAGTAAACCCTTTCCAAAGGTTTAAATTGAAAAGAAATTGTCAGCCCTAGATTGGGATGTGTTGGTCTTGTTTCATATTTTCGGGGAAGTTCCCCGAACAATCTTTTAAGGTAGTTTTGTTTTTTCCCGTGGAAACTTTATGGGGGTGGCTGTCAAAAGTTGGTGTGCCTTGATACATGAGTATACCATGTATGATTCCACTTCACTTGCATGCAAAAAAAATTTTAAACCCCGCTTAAACTGGTTTTTTTTGATGTTCTGCCCTTTGGTTTCCCGCATTTTTTTCCTTTAAACCAAAAACCCTGACTTCATCAATAGATTGTTGGGTGTACTGGAGCTTTTAAAACAAGCATTAGTTAGTGCAGTGTAAAGAGGCCTTATTTTTGGAAACTGTCATTATCCTTTTTGTGTTGTCATTGGAATGGGAATTTGTTCTAAGTAACCTAAAACCTTTAGGGCCCATGACTTCGCAACCTGGGAACACCTAAATTTCACTTTCCCAAAAGTCTTAGATTGTGGTAATGCCCGAAAACCCATGAACAACAAAAAACGGGTTTCAAAAGTAAATAATTAAAGGTTTTTTTTCTTTTTTTACAAATTTTTTTGTTGCTATGTTTTCTACCATGTCTGGAGTAAAGAAAAAAAGAAAATACTTTAAATGGAGACCTAATTTCAAGAGGCTTTTTTATGTTTTTTTATGCCGGGAAAGGATTTATTTTGGAGGGGCAAAAAAGGGCCACGGATTTTACCTTGAAGAGCAATCAGTGGACCCCCGCCCCTACCGACTTTAATCCGTGCAAGAGGGTCTTTTTTAAAGCGAAACGATCGGTATGCGAATGAATTTTCCCCATAAGAAATAATGGAAATCAAATTAATCCGTGCAAGACACCCAAAGTATAAAAAAAAAAAAAATTTTTACCACATGAAATGTTAATTTTAATACACACAAACTGAAAAAGGCTTGCACAATTACATGACGCTTACTTTTATTGAAGATCTGTGATGATTGATGGGATGGGAGGAGGGGGAGAGAGAGTGTTAGGTTTAGAAGGGGAATCCCCTTCCATTAAGACTTGAGGTGTCGAGTCCTTTTCTGGGGTTACTTCCCTTCTTCTTTTAATGCCACTAGGACCAGCTTCAGAGTCACTGGACTTCTTTCGCACAACATATCTGTCCATAGTGGCCTGTACCTCTCGTTCCTTTATGACTTCCCTAAAGTGTTTCACAACATTGTCAGTGTACAGGTTGCCAACATGGCTTGCAATAGCTGTGTGAGGGTGATTTTCATCCATGAAGGTTTGCACTTCAAGCCACTTTGCACAGATTTCCTTAATCTTTGTAGTAGGCAACTTCTTCAATTTCTCTCTCCCCTCCTCTGAACAGTTTCCTCAGGTCTGGCCTCTTGCTGTTGAAGTTGATCTATCAGCTCATCAGTGGTTAGTTCTTCATTGTCCTTCTCCACCAACTCTTCCACATCCTCCCCACTAACCTCCAACCCCAAGGACTTTCCCAGTGCCACAATGGATTCCTCAACTGGCATAATCCTCTCAGGGTTAGCCTCAAACCCTTCAAAATCCCTTTTGTCTACACATTCTGGCCACAGTTTCTTCCAAGCAGAGTTCAAGGTCTTCTTAGTCACTCCCTCCAAGCTTTACCTTAAGGTTTACACAATTGAGGATATTAAAGTGCTCTCTCCAAAACTCTCTTAGAGTCAGTTGAGTTTCTGAGGTCACTACAAAGCACCTTTCAAACAGAGCTTTTGTGTACAGTTTTTTGAAGTTTGCAATAACCTGCTGGTCCATGGGCTGCAGGAGAGGAGTGGTATTAGGAGGCAAAAAACTTCACCTTAATGAATTTCAGTCCCCATAAAGTCGCTCTGCCACGTCTGTAGGATGATCAGGGGCATTGTCTAACACCAGGAGGCACTTAAGTTTCTAATTTCTTTTCAGTTAGGTAATCTTTCACATTGGGGGCAAATGCATGGTGTAACCAGTCATAGAAAAAGTCCCTAGTGACCCATGCCTTACTGTTTGCCCTCCACAGCACACACAAATTCTCCTTGAGGACATTCTTTTGCCTGAACGGTCTGGGAGTTTCAGAGTGATACACTAATAAAGGCTTCACTTTGCAATCACCAGTAGCATTGGAACACATCAACAAAGTAAGCCTGTTTTCATAGGCTTATGTCCTGGGAGTGCCTTTTCCTCCTGAGTAATGTAGGTCCTGCTTGGCATTTTCTTCCAAAACAGGCCTGTTTCATCACAATTAAACACTTGTTCAGGTTTCAGTCCTTCACTGTCTATGTACTCCTTGAATTCCTGCACATATTTTTTCAGCCACTTTGTGGTCCGAACTGGCAGCCTCACCATGCCTTATCACTATGTATGCCACTTACGCTTCTTAAATCTCTCAAACCAACCTTTGCTGGCCTTAATTCACTCACATTATCACTAGTTGCAGGCATTTTTTTAATTAATCCTCATGCAACTTCCTAGCCTTTTTGCTTATGATCGCTTGATGAAACGCTATCTCCTGCTAGCTGTTTTTCATTTATCCACACCAATAAGAGTCTCTCAACATCTTCCATCACTTGCGATCTCTGTTTCGAAAACACAGTTAAACCTTTGGCAAGAACAGCTTCCTTGATTGCCTTTCTTTTGCCCACAATAGTAGCGATGGTTGATTTGGGTTTCTTGTACAACCTGGCCAGGTCGGCGACACGCACTCCACTTTCATACTTATCAATGATCTCTTTCTTAATCTCTATTGTAATTCTCACCCTTTATTGCTGTAGGTTGGCACTAAAAGCTTTCTTGGGGCCCATGGTCACTTATTTTGCAGATAAAATCACCAAAAACACTGTAATAATACGAAATGTTCCGATTGTATGCTTGGATGTTACCGCGGAGGCAGGCTGGTAAACAATGCCACCAGCGGCACATGTGAGGCTGGCTAAGGGCGCACATTGGACGCGTCTCGGATGAAGAGCGGTGAGCGGGTTTTTGAGCGGTATGCAAGACAAAATTTTTGCGATAAAAGGGAGCGGTATGCGGATTGTACGTTATGTGATGGCGACGGTATGCGGGGGTCCACTGTATCATCATACATATGTTCCTCATCAGGGTACTCCTCGATCGTAATACCTTTCTTTTTCTTCACTAATTTCTGCTTTTTGGCTGGTCTTTCTTCCTCCTCCTCATCACTTGACACCTCTGCATCCAGTGGCAAGTATTCATCAGCACTATCCATTAATTCTGGGTCATCTACCTCCGGTTCCGAGTCACTGTCCTCCAAAATGCAGACATATTTTGACCTGGTGCTGGAGGGCTCCCCATAAAACAATTTCTTATTGATCTGGAAGGACAAAAAAAACCTTCTGTATAGATTCAGATCACTACAGAATTCATATATGCCATAGAATTTTTTTTATAAATATTTATTTTACTGAAAGTGTACTATTTATTTTATTTATTTATTTTATGTCTTTGCAAACAGTACATTGAGATTTTGTATTTACAATAGTGGGTTGCAATGCAAAGAGAGCCTCTATTATGCATAGGCATTATGGGCCATCTTAACATTATTGGCTTACAGTCTACTTAATACTAAGGAGTGTATCATAGTTGTACAGTAGGAGAGTAATTATTTCATATTTGTACAGTTGAATATTAATTATAAATGATTCAATTATATTCCTGCCAACAATGGATAAAAGGTTCAATGTGATTGTTTCAGTTATGATGTGGGAGTACATAGGTGAGTAAGTGTGTACTGAGTATTTAGCATTTAGTCTAGGGTGATTAACTGGCTTTTGAGAAGTCTTAAATTGATTTTCAGACTGGGTTACTTTAATATCTTCTGGTAATGAATTCCATATTTTGGGGCCCTTTATGTGCATAGAGTTTTTACACAGTGTGATATGGACATGAGGTATATCAAAAAGAGATCTGTGTCTTGTGTTGTGGTCATGTGTCCTGTTTAGGTTGGTGAGGAAAAGTTTGAGTGGAGGGTTTATATTTGTGTGTATTGTTCTGTGTATATAGTAGGCACATGAATAAGTATGGATGTTCTTAATGGTGAGCAGATTCAGACTTTTGAAAATTGGTGGAGTATGCTTTCGGGAGTGGGAATTTGTTATCATTCTTGCTGCTGCCTTTTGCTGGGTTATTAGGGATTTTAGGTCATTGGATGTTGTTGATCCCCATGCACAAATCCCATATGTAAGATAAGGGTATATGAGTGAATGGTACAGTGCCAGGAGAGCTGATTGTGGAACGTAGTACCTTATCTTTGATAGTATGCCTACAGTCTTGGAGATTTTCTTGGTGATTTGTTGTATGTGTGTCCGGAATTTAAGGCTACTGTCAAGGTGGACACCTAGGAATTTTCCCTCTGTGAGTCTTGTGACTGATGATCCATTTAGCATTATGCTAATTGGATCATTTGCAGCTTTGTTTCCAAACTGAATGAAATAGGTTTCATCAGTGTTCAGGGTAAGCTTATTAGTCATCATCCAGGCAGATATTTTCTGTAATTCAGCACTGACTGTGTTTGCTAGTATGACTGTGTTTGGGTGGGAAAAGACGTATGTAGTGTCATCTGCAAATAATATGGGTTTGAGTAACTGTGATGCATTCTGTAGATCATTGATGTAGATGAGAAAAAGGAGTGGTCCAAGGATGCTTCCTTGTGGGACTCCTACTGTGATTGGTTGGGTGGAAGAGTTTGTATCATTTGCATACACATATTGAGTTCTGTTACTAAGGTATGACTTTAGGTAGGTGAGGGAATGGCCTCTGATACCATAGTGCATTAACTTGGAGTACAGCAGTTCATGGTCGACTGTATCGAAAGCTTTACTTAAATCAATGAAAATGCCCAGCGGGATTTCTTTCTTTTCAAGTGCAGTGTATATTAGTTCTAGCATGTGTATGATAGCATCATTTGTGCTTTTATTATTCCTGAATCCAAACAGGACTGTTTATTATAACTGCATCAGACAACTTATCTTGTTCGGTTTTGTCGTCTTGGAAATCAAGGTACGGTATTTATTCAGTCGAGTGTGCATGTTCTGATTCCAGTCCTTGATTGCTTCTTCAACCTTCATATTTAGAGTTGTTATTTGCTCAGTGTGACTGGCTATAACTGTTTTCAGAGTATTTTCTGTGTCAGCACTTCCCGAGGTAATCTTCTCTTCAAGGTTTTGGATCTTGTTCTCGAGGTTGGTTATCTTGGATTCTCGTCGCGCAAGTGTTGCTTTAATATCTTGATTTCGTTTACTAGAGCGACGATGTAGTCCCTGATATTGTCAGGAATAGTCATACCTGAGTTATCATGGGTGAATCCTTTGAAGGGAGTGGAGTTGGAGGGGGAGTCAGCCATGTTTGTTGTTGTTGTTCCCTGGGTGGTGGTGGTGAGGGGGGTTGATGATACACCGGCGTCCTACTGGGCAGACAAGTTGAGTTCTAGGGTCCTTGGTGTTATTCTTTTCTTACTGATGTTGTTTCTTCTGCGATATCGTTTCATAGTATCACTAGATACTGTGTAGCTATGTCACTAAAAGGGCAACGACGAAAATATTCGCTCTTCATAGTTGCACTTTTTTCAATTGCATGCTACACTCACATTACGCTTCACACGGACTTTATGTATATATCAAAATATGCCTAAACTATTCATGTACGCACTAAACACAACAATCAGTACTTTCCGAAATTGTAGAGGGTAAAATCCAAAAGTATATTAGTGACACTGGATGGAAAAAACCCACTCTGGGCGACACCAAGCCACAAGTGTTTATATGTTCTCTCAACCAATGGGAAGCCAGCAAATGCCATTACCACTTAGCTGAAGTGACTCAGGGAAAGCTTGTGATTGGTTAGAATTAAACAACGGGAATTCAAATGGGCGGCGCGAGTAGGTTGACGCGTAAAGGTGCACGTGTTTAACCCCTTCAAAGTCCAAGGCCCAAATCTGAAGTGGTGCCCGTGTCCAAGAATTTAAACAAAAAAAAATTGTTATTTTTTCTTATGAAATGGTAGAGAATCTTTTTGTGAAGGTAATAAAACAAAAAGTGCGAAATTTGATGGAAAATTGATGAAATTATGCTCTCGCGAATTTTGATGGGTCAGCGATATTTACGAATCGGCGATTTTGCTGACTTTGACTCCCATTTTAGGTCAGTTACATTATTCCAGTCAACCAAATTCTTAGCTATTTCACTAGTATTACTTCTATTCTATCAATTGAGCACAAGAAATCGTCAAGTCAACTGTTTCAACTATAAAATAAAGTGATAGGAAATTGTTAATTTGGCCAATTTAACACAAAGTTCAAAATATTCCAATTTCAAAATAGGGTCCAGAATAAACAGTGTAGGTATTCCTGGAACTAAACTTACATTTCCTCTGTTCATTAGTTATGTTTTGAGGCTTTACAAATAAATTCCATTTTGATTTTTTATTCACATAATGAACTTTTATTCACACCAAAAAATAGAAGATTTACTGTTATGCAATACTGTAATAATTGTATAAATATCATCACCATATTTGTGAATGTATATTAGACCCACCAGCTGGCGTGTATTAGACGTGTGAGGTCGTTTGTTTACTCTTGAATATCGGCAAAAATTTAACATTTCCGCTACTTTGAGCTCAGTTTCAAGCCATTTCCAGTGCTAAAACCAATCAAAATCATCTCTATTTCTGTAATATGTCTTCCATTCTATCAAATGAGACCAAGAAATCGCAAATACAACTATAAAAAACATACAAAAAACACTGCAAAGTCGCTGTTTTAATCGAAAAATCATGATTTCAGTTTTTTTCTCTCATTATACACAATGTGCTGCAGGATCTGTTTTATGTGGTGCACACATACCACATAGATGTATTCTCTCATATCTAGGCCCAAATGTACCACTCACAGTTTATCAGAGTGAACTGAGCTCATGACGTAGATCTACGGTTTGGACCCTGAACGTAAAGCCATAGATCTACGGGACGGATCCTGAAAGGGTTAAGTGCGATAATTTTCGCTGCTGTGGGACAAAGGGTTAACAGTGGATTAAGCAGCATAAAAAAAAATTATAGGTTGTGTTTATTTTGACTGTTAGCCTTCAATTTAGATAGAAAAAATAAATGCACAATTTTATGGGTCATAAAACTCCTTTTTCTACTAAATTGGGAAGATGTACAATGCTCTAGTTGACACCAGATGAAAGATAAAGGCTAGGTTATTGTTGACCCAGGGCATTTCAGCGATAATGCCAGTAGATTCCATAAAAAAAATGTTTAAGTTAGTATTTTTTTTTTTGTGGACAAAAATCATTAAAAACAAAGCTGTAAATAATATTGCAAATCTTCCCTGGGTACTTGTAGAACCATCATTCCTCAGTAACATGTGCAAAAATCATGACAATCCTATAATTACTTATTGCAGAAAAAGGAAAACGATGTCAATAACTTATTTCTGAGTTGTTATTTTTTTTGTTTGGTGTGAAACGCTACAGTTACGACATGCTAAATCTCAGCGTGTTACACTCCTCCTTCCTTGTTGACAGCCTACAGGCTACTAAGGGAGACACTCACCGTGTTCTATGCTTTAGCCAGCACAGAAGTTGCCATGTAGAGGGTTAAGAATTACTCTAAGTTTGCCTGAAATGCCTAGCCATGCTAGATGTTCTAGTGGTCCCCTCTGTAATTAGTACAGTGGACCCCCGGTTAACGATATTTTTTCACTCCAGAAGTATGTTCAGGTGCCAGTACTGACCGAATTTGTTCCCATAAGGAATATTGTGAAGTAGATTAGTCCATTTCAGACCCCCAAACATACACATACAAACGCACTTACATAAATACACTTACATAATTGGTCGCATTCGGAGGTGATCGTTATGCGGGGGTCCACTGTATTTTATTACATGTAAACCACACAATAACCAAAATCTGTAAACCCCGCATTGTAATCCTTATAGAGAATAAACTTTGATTTGATTTGATTTAAAATGAGTCATAAAAATCATAATTTTTGGAGGAAAAAAAATAACCCACTAATTGCCAACATGTATTTCTGATGACAGCAAGAACAGAAAAAAATACATTTCATGAAAAACATACTTAGAAGTATAATAGAAACAAGCTGATTACATCAAAATGTAGCCAGAATTTTGCACTATTTTTCAGTAAGAAAACTTTTCCACAATTTTTCAGTCTTAATTTCCTGATCACTGAAAAAATGGCTCACCCCTCCCTTAATATTGTTATTACTGTTATTAATACAGTGGACCCTCAGTTATTGGCTGTAATCCATTCCAGAAGGTCGGCTGAAAACCGAAATATTTCCCATAAGAATTAATGTAAATACAATTAATCCGTTCCAGACAAAAACATTCATAAAAAAAGAAAAAAAAATTAACAATTATATAAATATTACTTACCTTTATTGAAGGCAAATGCTGCCCTCTGAAAGGTAGGGAGGAGTTAGTGTTTGGAAGGGGAATCCCCCTCCATAAAGACTTTAGGTAGCAAAGCCTTCTCTGGGGTTACTTCCCTTCTTTGTCTTTTAATGCCACTAGGACCAACTTGAGTCACTGGACCCCTGTCTCACAAAATAACTGTCCAGAGTGCTCTGTTTCTGGCATCTCTTTAAGATTTCCCTGTAGTGGGACAGGGTTTTGCCACTAAACATGTTGCAGATATCGCTTGTTTCAGCTTTGTCAGGGTGGTACTTCTCGACAAAACTTTGCACATAATTCCACTTTGCACAAATGTTCTTAATCAATGAAGAAGGCACCTCCTTCACTCACTCTTCCTCCTCCTCTGAAGGAAGTTCCTCAGTTGCAGTCTGCTGTTGTTCGAGTTGAAGCTCTTGCAGCTCTTCAGTGGTTAGCTCTTCCCTGTGGTCCTTCACTAACTCTTCCACAACCTCGCCACTCACCTCCAACCCCAGGGACTTCCCCAGTGCCATAATAGAGTCCACAGGGTCGGCAGGGTCAGGGTCAGCCTCAAACCCTTCACAAACCCTTCTTGGACACAATCTGGCCACAGTTTTCTCCAAGCAGAGTTCAAAGTCCTGGAAGTCGCTCCCTCCCAAGCCTTACCTATAAGGCTTATGCAGTGGAGGATAGTGAAGTGATTCCTCCAGAACTCTCTTAGGGCTAACTGAGCGTCCGAGGTCACTTCAAAGTACTTTTGAAACACTGCTTTGGTGTAGAGTTTTTTGAAGTTAGAAATGACCTGATGCTCCATGGGCTGGAGGAGAGGAGTGGTGTTAGGAGGCATGAACTTCACTTTTATACAATTGAAGTCCCTAAACACTTGGTCTTCCAAGTCTGGAGGATGTGCAGGAGCATTGTCCAGTACCAGGAGGCACTTGAGTGGCAATTTCTTTTCCAGGAGGTATTTTTTCACACTTGGGCCAAATACATCATTAACCCACTCTTTTAAAATTTGCCTTGTGACCCATGCCCTATGATTAGCTTTCCACATCACACACAATCTATTCTTCATGACATTGTTTTTCTTGAATGTTCTGGGATTTTTTGAGTGATACACTAGCATTACCACACAACAAAAGAGTAAGCCTGTCTTTCATAGGATTGTGTCCTGGCAGTGCCTTTTACTCCTGGGTAATGTAGGTCCTGTTTGGCATTTTCTTCCAAAACAAGCCTGTTTCGTCACAATTGAACACTTGCTGGGGTTCGAATCCTTCAGCCTTTACATAGTCCTGGAATTTGTAATGGGAAGGGGGGAGGAGTTGCATTGTATGTTCGAGAAAATATTAATTGTTGCATAAAAACAGGTATAAAAATAGATGGAGCAGTAACAGAGTCTGTTTGGGTAGAGTTCGTGGAGGGTCAAGAAAAACTAATTCTAGGTGTAATATACAGACCTCCAGGCTTGGATCACGATAGAGGGAGACTTCTTTGGGACGAAATTGTTAGGGCTTCTGGACACAGTAACATAGTCACAGTAGGGACTTTAACTTTAGCCAAATTGACTGGAATTCTTTGGGACGGGTAATCTAGAGTCCAGTGACTTCATGGAAACATTTTCAGGACTGTTTTCTGAAACAGAGTGTAACTGAGCCTCCCAGGGGTAATAATTTGCTAGACCTAGTCTTGTCAAATAAGGAAACACTCGTGAATAATCTGGAGATCACTGAAGAGCTTGGCGCAAGTGATCACAAACCATCACCTTTAGCATTAATTGGAATGCAAGAATAATGATAATACAGTAAAAATCCCTGATTTTCGTAGTGCCGATTATAATGGACTTAGGGAACATCTGTCTAATTTTGATGGGGTTATCTAGCAAATGATTTTATTGGCGATAATCTTTTTTATGAATATGAAGGGATCTGCTTTTATGATTGTTTTCTTAATAATGTACACAGTGCCCAGAGTAATACATTCCCAAGAGAAAAATTAGGTCTAATAATAACGACCCCAAAGGGGTTAACAGAAGGCTAAAGCATCTATTAGGGGAGAAAAGGGGAATTTATAGGCGCATCAGAAGAGGAGAGGGTAACCTTACTGACCAAAAATGTTCAGTTTAAAAGAGAAGTAAAAAAGGCGATTAGAAAGGCTAAACGTGACTATGAATTAGAGTTGCTAATGAATCAAAGACTAATCCAAAGGGGTTCTTTCAAGTGTATAGGACGAAGGTGAAGGAAAAAGTGGGCCCTCTGAAATCTGGGAATGGACAGCTGAGGGATAATGAACTGGAAATGTGTTCCTTATTTAATGACTATTTTTTGTCAGTTTTTACACAGGAAGATGTAAATGAGATTCCAGTAATTAAAAATTTAAATTTATTCCTGATGAATTTAAGTTAACTAAAAATTTATTTGTCACGAGGGACATGATTATTAAACAGATAGACAAACTGAAACAAAATAAGTCCCCGGGACCTATGAGTTGTTTTCAAGGGTACTTAAGGAATGCAAGATGGAGCTTGTCAGCCATTAACGAGTGTATTCAATGCGTCCATCCTTACCAGTGTTGTGCCAGAGTTGTGGAAGATGGCTAATGTGGTTCCAAAATTCAAATAAAGGGATAAGTCCACTCCTTCAAATTACCGTCCAATAACCCTGACATCTATAGTGGGCAAGTTATTAAAAATAAATTTATAGCTGACATTATCAGAAGTCACCTTGAAGAGCATAACTTGATAAATGAATCTCAGCATGGATTCACGAGAGGTCGTTCCTGCCTGACAAACTTACTGACGTTCTTAAATTTAGAACATTTGAGGCAGTTGACAGTGATAAGGAATATGATATTGTTTATTTGGATTTTAGTAAAAGCCTTCGACAGAGTACCTCACAAGAGACTCTTAAGAAAAGTGGCACTCATGGTATAGGAGGTAAAGTTCTAGCAGGGATTGAGGCATGGCTTACTTTAGAAAGCAGAGAGTTACCATTAATGGAGTGAAATCTGAATGGGGATTAGTCACTAGTGGCGTTCCACAAGGATCAGTTTTAGGCCCTCTCTTGTTCAAATTTACATTAAAAGACCTTGATGAAAGGATTACTAGTGACATGAGTAAGTTTGCTGATGATACAAGATAGGCCGTATAATTCACTCTGAGGAGGATATCAATGAACTCCAGGACGATTTGAAAAAAATAATGTCTTGGTCTGAAAGTGGCAGATGAGGGTTTAAAGTGGATAAGTGTAAGGTACTTGCCCCTTGGTAATGAAAATAACCCTCGAAGCTATAAACTAGGTGAAGTAGAGCTTTGGTCATACAGAATGTGAAAAAGACTTGGGAGTCATGGTAAGCAGAAATCTAAAGCCAAGACAGCAGTGCCTTAGTGTGCACAACAAGGCCAACAGATTACTTGGATTTATCTCAAGAAGTATAAGTAACAGAAGTCCAAAAGTTTTTTTACAGCTCTATACATCACTAGTGAGGCCTCATTTAGATTATGCTGCTCAGTTTTGGTCCCCTTTCTACAGGATGGACATAGACTCATTAGAGAACATACAGAGAAGAATGACTAAAATGATTTTCTGTGTAAGGAACCTCCCGTATGAAGATAGACTTAAAGCCTTAAATCTCCACTCTATGGGGAGGCGTAGAATGAGGGGAGATATCATTGAAGTGTATAAGTGGATGACGGGGGATAAACAAGGGAGACATTAATAAAGTACTGAGGGTGTCGAACCAGGTAAGAACCAGGAATAATGGATTTAAGTTGGATAAATTTTTGATTTAGAAAGGACATAGGTAAGTACTGGTTTTCTAAAAAGAGTTGTAGATGCGTGGAACAGTCTTCCCAGTGGGGTGATAGAGGCTAGGACCTTGGGTAGCTTTAAGAAGAGACTGGACAAATATATGAGTGGGAGGGGCTGGGTTTGATTGGTGTTAAGGGGTACGGGAGTTATTTCTTGAGTAGCTTTAGGTAGATGTCGTTTTGATAAGGACCTGCCTCGTATGGGCCAGTAGGCCTTCTGCAGTGTTCCTACATTCTTATGTTCTTATGTTCTTATACTTTTCAGCTGCACATTTGTCAGAACTTGCAGCCTCACCATGCCTTACAGCACTGTGTATGCCACTACACTTCTTAAATCTATCAAACCATCCTTTGATGGCCCTAAATTCACAAAGTGCAGCATGTTGAATGTAGTTATAGTTTTGAAATTGCTTTTTTAAATGTTGTAGTCCGAAAACTAATTTATAAATTAAAAAATAATATGTGTATGTATGTGTGTGTGTGTGTGTATATATATTATATATATAAAATATATTATATAATATATATATATATATATATAATATATATATACACAGTGGACCCTCGACCAACGATGGCATCGATTAACGATAAATCCGACTAGCGATACATTTTAACACAAAATTTTTGCCCCCCCCCCCCCCCCGACTAGCGCTAAAAAACTCTACCAACACTATTTGTTCCGTCAGACGCGTCCACTTCTGGCCAGTGTTTTTCAAGCCCGCCAGCCACCGCGGTCGCTTCCAAAAAATACAATCGGAACATTTCATGTTATCACAGTCTTTTTAGTGATTGCACCTGCAAAATAAGTCACCATGGGCCCCAAGAAATTTCTAGTGCCAAAACCCTACAGCAAAAAGGGTGAGAATTACTAGGATATGAAAAAAAGAGATCATTGCTAAGTATGAAAGTGGAGTGCGTGTCTCCGAGCTGGCCCGGTTGTACACAAAACCCCAATCAAACCCTCGCTACTATTGTGGCCAAGAAAACGGCAATCAAGGAAGCTGTTCTTGCCAAAGGTGCAACTATGTTTTCGAAATGAGATTGCAAGTACTCGAAGATGTTGAGAGACTGTTATTGGTGTGGATAAACGAAAAAACAGATAGCAGGAGATAGCATCTCTCAAGCGATCATATGTGAAAAGGCAGGAAGTTGCATGACGATTTACTGAAAAAATGCCAGCAACTAGTGGTGATGTGAGTGAATTTAAGGCCAGCGAAGGTTGGTTTGAGAGATTTAAAGGGAAGGGAAGTAACCCCGGAAAAGGACTTGCCACCTCAAGTCCTAATGGAAGGGGATTCCCCTTCTAAACACTAAGACCATCAACACTCTCCCCTCCCCATCCCCAAAAATCATCACCAGATCTTCAATTTAAAAGGGGGAAATGTCATGTAACTGTGCATGTCTTCTTCAGTTTGTGTGTATTAAAATTAATATTTCATGGGTAAAAACAATTTTTTTTTCATACTTTGGGTGTCCTACATGGATTAATTTGATTTCCATTATTCTTATGGGGAAAATTAACTTGACAACGATAATTTTGACTAACGATGAGCTCTCAGGAACGGATTAATAGCTTAGTCGAGGGTCCACTGTATACAGGGACCCCCGCATAGCAATATTAATCCGTGCAAGAGAGTCATTGTTATGCAAATTATCGTTATGCGAATGAATTTTCCCCCTAAAATAATGGAAATCAAATTAACCCGTGCAAGACACCCCAATGTTTTAAAAAAAAAAAAATTTTCCCACATGAAATTTTTTAATTTAATACCCCCAAACAAAAAAAAAGGCATGCACAATTCATAAACTTTTTTTTTATTGAAGATCTGGTGAGATTGAGGGGAGGGGAGGGGAAGTGTTAGTTTTTTAAAAAGGGGGAACCCCCCTTCCATTAACCCTTTGGGGGTTTTTTGTCGTACAAAGTACTTTTTAAACGCACAGGGTTTTTGACGTACTAGTACTCATAAATTCTAGGGGCCTCAAATCTAGGGGGAAAAAACCCGGGTGGGCCTTCATATGAAAAAAGGGGCCCAATGGGGTTCAGGGGTTGCACATCTAAAAAAAACCCTGCGCACCCCGTGCATAATGAAAAAAAAAAAAATTTGACCTTTTTTTTTTTTAATAAATCACCGCCCCCTTTGCAGGGGGTTTTTTTCGAATGGTATTTTTTGGGTTTGAATTCTAGTTTTTTTTTGGTCTCATTTATAAAAATTGGAAGAAAATTTTAACAAAAATTTTTGTTTGATTTTGACGGGTTTAAAACAATAAAAGGTGCCTTAAAAATTGGGCTCAAAGTAGCAAAATTTCGTTTTTTAAAACCAAATTTCAAATAAAAAAATCGTCCAAAAATTTCAAAACACGTAAACTGGTGAGTCTAAAAAATTTCTTTTACAAGTGCACCAAAATATTTATAAAAATTTTTTTAAAACAATGAAAGTACCCTGCAAAACAGTAAATCAAATATTTTTTGTGAAAAAAAATTCAAAGTGGAAAGCAAAAGAATAAAGGGGGGGGCCTTGAGACGTGACTAATACTAGAGAAATGTCATTTTATGCCGGGAAAATGTCTTTCTTGTTTATTCTGGACCCTTTTTGGGAAAATTTTGGCACTTTTAAATTTGTGGGGAAATTTGGGCAAAATTGCTAATCTGACCACTGTACTGGAAATTTTAAATTTTATAAATGGGGGGTTTTTCTTGCACCCTTTCGATAAAAAAATGGATTTTCTAGCGAAAAAATTCTTTTTTTTTTGTCGACTAGTACAGTAAAAATTGGGGCCAAAAATTGGGGCTAAAAGTGGCAAAATCGCCGTTTGCTTAAACATCGCCGTAAACCGCAAACCCTTTTCGAGAAAAAATTTCCCCTTTAATTTTTTTCAATCAAATTTCAAATTTTTTGGGCCCTTGATGATCGGAAAAGATTCTCAAATCTTTTAAATAAGAGAAAAAAAATTTTTTTTTTTTAAAATTTTGGGCCCGACCCTGGAAACAGTTTGGGAAGGGCCGGGCGACCCTCAAAGGGTTAAGCTTGATGTCAAGTCCATTTTGAGGTTTACTTCCCTTCTTTTTTTAAAAATCCCAACCGGACCACTTAAAGAGTCACTGGAGTTCTGCCCGCACAACATACGTCCCATAGTGGCCTTTTACCTCCGTTCCTTTATGACTCCCTAAAGTGTTTCACAACATTGGGCATGTACAGGGTTTCCAAAAATGGCTTGCAATAGCTGTGTGAGGGTTTAATTTTTTATCCCGAAAGTTTGCACTTAAACCACTTTTCACAATTTTCCCTTTAAACTTTGTAGTAAATTTCTTCAATTTCTCTCTCCCCCTCCTCTGAAAACCGGGTTTTCCCCAGGGGCGGGGGCTTTCGGTGGGAAATTGATCTTTTCAGCTTATCAGTGGTTGTTTTCTTTGTCCCCTCCACCAACTCTTCCACATCATCCCCACTAACCTCCAAACCCCCAAAGGGCTTCCCCAAACCAAATTTATTTCCCCAACTGGCATAGGAAACTCAGGGGTTTGCCTTAAACCCCTTTAAAAAACCCTTTTGGGCTACAAAATTCTGGCCACAGTTCCTTCCAAGCAATTTAAGGGGCCTCTTAGTCACCTTTCCCCCCAAAACCTTTCCTAAAAGGTTTTTCCCCAATTGAGGGTATTAAAGGGATCTCTCCCCAAAAATCTCTTAATCATTTAGTTTCGGGGGTCCCTACAAAACACCTTTCAAAAAGAGCTTTTGTGTACAGTTTTTTTTAAGTTTGCAATAAAACCTGCTGGTCCTTTGGGGGGCAGGGGAGGGGTTTGGGATTAGGAGCAAAAACTTCACCTTAAAAGAATTTTTATGTCCCCAAAAGTCGCTTTTGCCACTCGGAGGGGACCAGGGGGATTGTCCAACCCGGGGGCACTTAATTTTTAAAATTTTTTTTTTAGTTTTGGGATCTTTCAAAATTGGGGGCAAATGCTTTGGGGTTAAACCCGCCAAAGAAAAAGCCCTAGTACCCAGCCTTTTCTGTTTGCCCCCCCACAGCACACACAAATTTTCCTTTGGGGCATTCTTTTGCCTGAACGGGTTAGTTGGGGTGATACACTAATAAAGGTTCCTTTGCAAACAAACCGTAGCAATTTGGGAAAACATCCCAAAAGAGTAACCGTCTTTTATAGGCTTATTTTTTGGGAAATGCGTTTTTCCTCCGATTATTAAGGGGCCCGCCCTTTGGGATTTTCTTTAAAACAGGCCTGTTTTACACAAAATTTAAAAACCCGTTCAGGTTTCAGTCCTTCAGTTTTTAGTAAATCCTTTAATTCCTGCACTAATTTTTTAGCTGCTTTTTGGGCCGAAATGGGAGCCCCCACCATGCCTTATCACACTATGTATCCACTACGCCTCTTTAAAACTCCAAAAAAACCTTTTCTGGCCTTAAATTCATTCACACCATCACTATTAAAGGCATTTTTTTAATTAAATCCTCCCGCCAAATTTTCCCAGCCTTTTCACTTATGATCCTTGAGAGATGCCCAAAACCCTGCTATCTGTTTTCCTTTTTTCCCCCACCAATAACAACCTCAAATCTTCCATCACTTGCGATCTCCCGTTTCGAAAACCCAGTTTAAAACCCTTTGGGAAGAACACTTCCTTGAAATTGGCCTTTTTTTTTGCCCACAATAGAAACGATGGGGTTTAATTGGGGTTTTCATACAACCTTGGGCAGCTCGGAGACACGCACTCCACTTTCATACTTATTTAATGAACTCTTTCTTCACTCTATGTAATTCCCCCTTTTTTGCGTAGGGGTTTGGGAAAAAAAAAGCTTTCTTGGGCCCATGGCACTTACTTTGCAAAAAATTCCCCCAGAAAAAACTGGGGAATAAACGAAAAATTTTTCCCTTTTTAGCTTGGGTTTACCGCGGAGGCCCGGGGGTAAAAAATGCCAAACCTGGAACCCTGTAGGCGGGGTAAGGGGGCACAAATTGAAAGCCGCCCGGGTGAACACGTTGAGGGGATTTTTTGCGGTAGCGAGGCAAAAAACTTTGGGGATAAAAAGTAGCTGTATGCGGGTTAACGTTTTGATTTCCAACGGGATCGGGGGTTTCCCCTGTACAAATTTTAATAAAATATTTCAGGGACCCCCGCCCTAACCCATATTAATTTTTAAACCCCAAAATCTGTTTTGGGGGCCGTTTTTAACCCAATTTGTTCCCATAAGGGAAAAATTGTGGGAATTTGATTATCCCTTTCAGACCCCCCAAAAAAACACCCACAAAAGCACTTACAAAAATAAAACTTACATAATTGGTTTGAGTTTGGGAGCTGATCATTAGGCGGGGTCAAATGAAAGAAAATATAAATTTTTATATAATTATATAAATATAAAATATTATATTATATATATAATATATAATATTTAAAAATATTAAAATTTTTTTATTTTTCAACTTGGGGGATTCCCACCAAGGAAGGTGGCCCGAAAAAGAAAAACTTTCACCATCATTCACTTCATCACTGTCTTGCCAGAGGGTGCTTTACACTACAGTTTTTAAACTGCAACATTAACACCCCTCCTTCAGAGTGCAGGCACTGTACTTCCCATCTCCAGGACTCAGTCTGGCCTGCCGGTTTCCCTGAACCCCTTCATAAATGTTACTTTGCTCACACTCCAACAGCACGTCAAGTATTAAAACTATTTGTCTCTATTCACTCCTATCAACACGCTCATGCATGCCTGCTGGAAGTCCAAGCCCTTGCACACAAAACCTCCTTTAGCCCTCCCTCCAACCTTTCAGGCCGACCCTACCCCGCCTTCCTTCACTACAGACTGATACACTCTTGAGTCATTCTGTTTCGCTCCATTCTCTCTACATGTCCGAACCACCTCAACAACCCTTCCTCAGCCCTCTGGACAAAAGTTTTGGTAATCCCGCACCTCCTCCTAACTTCCTAACTACGAATTCTCTGCATTATATTCACACCACACATTGCCCTCAGACATGACATCTCCACTGCCTCCAGCCTTCTCCTCGCTGCAACATTCATCACCCATGCTTCACACCCATATAAGAGCGTTGGTAAAACTATACTCTCATACATTCCCCTCTTTGCCTCCAAGGACAAGGTTCTTTGTCTCCAAGGACAAAGTTCTTAGTCTCCACAGACTCCTAAGTGCACCACTCACCCTTTTCCCCTCATCAGTTCTATGATTCACCTCATCTTTCATAGACCCATCCGCTGACACGTCCACTCCCAAATATCTGAATGCATTCACCTCCTCTATACTCTCTCCCTCCAATCTGATATCCAATCTTTCATCACCTAATCTTTTTGTTATCCTCATAACCTTACTCTTTCCTGTATTCACTTTTAATTTTCTTCTTTTGCATACCCTACCAAATTCATCCACCAATCTCTGCAACTTCTCTTCAGAATCTCCCAAGAGCACAGTGTCATCAGCAAAGAGCAACTGTGACAACTCCCACTTTGTGTGTGATTCTTAATCTTTTAACTCCACGCCTCTTGCCAAGACCCTCACATTTACTTCTCTTACACCCCCATCTATAAATATATTAAACAACCACGGTGACATCACACATCCTTGTCTAAGGCCTACTTTTACTGGGAAATGATTTCCCTCTTTCCTACATACTCTAACTTGAGCCTCACTATCCTCGTAAAAACTCTTCACTGCTTTCAGTAACCTACCTCCTACACCATACACCTGCAAAATCTGTCACATTGCCCCCCTATCCACCCTGTCATACTCCTTTTCCAAATCCATAAATGCTACAAAGACCTCTTTAGCCTTATCTAAATGCTGTTCACTTATATGTTTCACTGTAAACACCTGGTCCACACACCCCCTACCTTTCCTAAAGCCTCCTTGTTCATCTGCTATCCTATTTTCCGTCTTACTCTTAATTCTTTCAATAATAACTCTACCATACACTTTACCAGGTATACTCAACAGACTTATCCCCCTATAATTTTTGCACTCTCTTTTGTCCCCTTTGCCTTTATAGAAAGGAACTATGCATGGTCTCTGCCATGCCAATCCCTAGGTACCTTACCCTCTTCCATACATTTATTAAATAATTGCACCAACCACTCCAAAACTATATCCCCACCTGCTTATAACATTTCTTTCTTTATCCCATCAATCCCGGCTGCCTTACCCCCTTTCATTTTACCTACTGCCTCACGAACTTCCCCCACACTCACAACTGGCTCTTCCTCACTCCTACAAATGTTATTCCTCCTTGCCCTATACACGAAATCACAGCTTCCCTAACTTCATCAACATTTAACAATTCCTCAAAATATTCCCTCCATCTTCCCAATACCTCTAACTCTCCATTTAATAACTCTCCTCTCCTTTTTTAACTGACAAATCCATTTGTTCTCTAGGCTTCTTTAACTTGTTAATCTCACTCCAAAACTTTTTCTTATTTTCAACAAAATTTGTTGATAACATCTCACCCACTCTCTCATTTGCTCTCTTTTACATTGCTTCACCACTCTCTTAACCTCTCAATTTTTCTCCATATACTCTTCCCTCCTTGCATCACTTCTACTTCGTAAAAACTTCTCATATGCTAACTTTTTCTCCCTTACAAACTCTCTTTACATCATCTTTCCCACCAATCGCTCCTCTTTCCTCCCGCACCCACTTTCCTGTAACCAAAAACTTCTGCTGAACACTCTAACACTAATTTTTAAACCTACCCCATACCTCTTCCGACCCCATTGCCTGTGCTCTCATAGCCCATCTATCCTCCAATAGCTTGTTTATATCTTACCCAAAATGCCCCTCTTTTAGTTATAAACCTTCACCTCTCTCTTCCCTGATGCTTCTATTCTCCTTGGGATCCCATCTACCTTTTACTCTCAGTGTAGCTACAACTAGAAAGTGATCTGATATATCTGTGGCCCCTCTATAAACATGTACATCCTGAAGTCACTCAACATCTTTTATCTACCAATACATAATCCAACACACTACTGTCATTTCGCCCTACATCATATCTTGTATACTTATTTATCCTCTTTTTTTAAA
Source organism: Cherax quadricarinatus (assembly GCF_026875155.1). Taxonomy (NCBI): domain Eukaryota; kingdom Metazoa; phylum Arthropoda; class Malacostraca; order Decapoda; family Parastacidae; genus Cherax; species Cherax quadricarinatus. The sequence continues at coordinate 4,798,142 of NC_069430.1, forward strand.
AATATGTATTACCTATAACTAAACCCCTTTCTATACAAAGTTCAATCAAAGGGCCCCCATTATCATTTACACCTGGCACCCCAAACTTACCTACCACACCCTCTCTAAAAGTTTCCCTACTTTAGCATTCAGGTCCCCTACCAAAATTTACTCTCTCACTTGGTTCAAAGGTTTCTATACATTCATTTAAACCCATTCCCAAAATCTCTCTCTCTCCTCTGCATTCCTCTCTTCTCCAGGTGCATACACGCTTATTTGACCCACTTTTCGCATCCAACCTTTACTTTAATCCACATAATCTTGAATTTACACATTCATATTCTCTTTCTCCTTCCATAACCGATCCTTCAACATTACTGTTACCCCTTCCTTTGCTCTAACTCTCTCAGATACTCCAGATTTAATCCCATTTATTTCCCCCACCGAAACTCCCCTACCCATCAGCTTTGTTTCGCTTGAGGGCCAGGACATCCAACTTTTTTTCATTCATAACATCAGCAATCATCCCGTTTCTTGTCATCTGCACTACATCCACGCACATTCAACATCCCAGTTTTATAAAGTTTTTCTTCTTCTCTTTTTTAGTAAATGTCTACAGGAGAAAGGGGGTTTCTAGCCCCTTTCTCCTGGCAATTTTAGTCCGCCTATACGACCCCACATGCCTTACGGAGGAAAGATTCTTTTCCACTTCCCCATGGACAATAGAAGAAATAAAGAAGAACAAGAGCTATTTAGAAAAAGGAGAAAAACCTAGATGTATGAATATATATATGCATGTGTGTGTCTTTGAAGTGTAACCAAAGTGTAAGTAGGAGTATCAAGATATCCATGTTATCTAGCGTGTTTATGAGACAGAAAAAGAAACTAGCAATCCTACCATCATGCAAAACAGTTGCAGGTTTCTGTTTCACAGTCATCTGGCAGGACGGTAGTACTTCCCTGGGTGGTTGCTGTCTACCAACCTACTACAGTGGTCCCACAATTTTCGTCCTTAATCCGTTCCTGGAAGTGGGACTATTATCGAAATAGACGATTTTCGAATCAATTTTCCCCATTAGAAATACGTAATGTAAATACAATTAATCCATTCCTGACACCCAGAAGTATTAAAACAAAGAAATTTTTTACATGAAATATAGAAGTATTACATAAACAATACAATGGGACATGATGAATGAAGCATTAATAGCATAACACTTACCTTTATTGGTGATTCTTCTTAGTGTATGGAAGACTGGAGGAGGAGAGAGATTGAATTTCTGTTTGGGAAAAGGAAAACCCCCTTTCCCTCAACACCTCAGGTACCAAGTGCTTTTTTGGGGTTACTTCTCTTCTCTGTTTCTTAACCCTTTGAGGGTCGACAGGCCCTCTCCGAAACTCGTTCTCAGGGTCGGCCAAATTTAAAAAAAAAAAAAATTATTTTCTCTTATGAAAAGAAAAGAATCTTTTCCCGATCATAAAGACACCAAAATTTTAAAAATTTGATAAAAAAACTTACGGAATTATGTTTCTCGCAAAGTTGCGGCTGGGCCCTATTTACGGATCGGCGATTTTGCCCATTTTGAGCCCCTTTTTGGGCCCAATTTCACTGCACTGGGACAAAAAAACATGAATTTTTTCGCTAGAACCCCTTTTTGGGCTATCAAAATGGGTGCAAAAACCATCATTTATAAATTAAACCCTATCCAGTACAGGGGCCCAAAATTTTAGAAATTTTTCCCCAATTTCACAAAAATTTTCAAAAGATCCCAATTTTTCCAAATTGGGGTCCAGAATAAACAAAAAAGACTTTCCTGGCACTAAAATGACTTTTCCATAGTTTTTGTCACGTCTAAAGGGGCCCCTTTTATATTTTTTTGCTTTCCATTTTGAATTTTTTTCCCAAAAAAAATATAAGTTTTACTGTTATGCAGACTACTGCATTATTTGAAAAAAAATGGTAAAATTTTATTGGTGCAGTTGTGAGAAAAAATTTTTGAAAAAACCATTTGCGGTTTTGCCCTTGGCACGATTTTTTTTTCACTTTTAAAAGTTTGGAAAAAAAATTGAACATTTTGTACTTTGGGGCCAATTTCAAGGCATTTTCTTTTGAAAAACCCCAAAGTCAAAATCATCCAATTTCTGTAATATGTTTTCCCAATTCTAAAAAAAGAGACCAAGAAAACTAGAATACAACAAAAATACCATACAAAATACACTGCAAAGTCGCTTTGGGTTTATTAAAAAAAAAAAGGTCAAAGTTTTTTTTTTTTTTATTAAGCACTGTGTGCTGCAGGATTTTTTTTAGCTGTGCACACTGACCCCCATAGACCCTTTTTTCATATGAAGGCCTTTCCAAACTTTCCCCCTAGATTGAAAGGGCCCCTTTGAATTTTTAAATCTAGTACGTCAAAAACCCCCACGCGTAAGACGTACTAGTAGACGAAAAAACCCCCAAAGGGTTAACCACTAGGGCCCGGGTTGAGAGTCACTGGAGTTTCCCGTCTTCCCCCCCCAAAAAAAAAGTCCCCTAGAGCTCTGTTTCCCGGGGTTTTTTAAAAAAATTTTTCCCAAAATGGGCCAAGACTCTGTCCCCTGTACCCAGGTTTCCGATTGGGTTGCAAAAATCCCTTTTCCCCGGGTGATGTTTTTCCATAAAACTTTACATCCTACCCCACAATTTTAAAAATCTCCTTAATTTTCCCAAGAAGGCCCTTCTTCCGTCTTTTTCCTCCTCCCCTTTCCCGCAAGATTTTGAGCGTGATCTGTTGCCTTCCTGGGGCCCTTTTAAAATTTTTTGCAGCTTGGGCAGTGGTTAGCTCTTTTTTGTGGTCTTCCACCAAAAATCTTCCAAATCCTCCCAAAAAACCCCATCCACCCCATGGAAATCCCCCGTGCCTTTAATAGAGTTCACAATGACATCAAGTGAGTGTCTTTAGGTCCATTAAAAACACCCTTTTAAAAAAATTGCTTGGGTAGATTTTTTAAAAATTTGAAATAACCTGTGGGTTTCCCTGGGGTTTGGGGGAGAGGAGTGGTTTTTCCGGGGAAGAAATTTACCGTGATAAAAACCCCAAAATCTTTTAGAAATTTGGGCATCCCCCTTTGGAGGAAGAGCAGGTGCAAATTTTCCATTAAAAAGGAGGCCTTGAGGTTTCCAAATTTTTTTTCCAGGAAGGGAAAATTTTTCACACAAATGCCAAAAACTTTATTGAACTACTCGACGGGGAAAAATTTCCCTCGTGACCCATGCCTTTTTTTATTTTGATTCCCCAAAAAAAAACACAAATTTTCTCTTAAAACATTGTTTTTCTTGAACACTCTGGGGTTTTTTAAAAATGGTTACTAGAACGGGTTCACTTTGAAATCCCCCGTAGCATTGGACAGAACATAATTTTCAGCCTGTCTTTTTATAGGCTTGTGTCCTGGCAGTTTCCTTTTCTTTCCCGATTAATGTAGGTCCCCATTGGGGAAATTTTTTTCAAAAAAAGGCCTGTTTTGTCACAAATTTAAAACTTTTTTCAGGTTTCAGTTTCCCTTCAGCCTCTAGTACTCCTGGAATCATGCACATATTTTTCAGCCGCTTTGTGGTCCGAACTGGCAGCCTCACCTTGCCTTACCACACTGTGTATGCCAGTACGGTTCTTAACCTTTGACTGTCGAAGGGCCAAATCCTGAAGTTGCTTCTGGTGTCGCAAAATATTCGAAAAAAAAAAAAAATTATTTTTTCTTATGAAATGATAGAGAATCTTTTCCCGATTGTAAAGACACCAAAAAAATGAAATTTGATGGAAAACTGACGGAATTACGCTCTCGCGAAGTTAGCGACTTCGCGATATTTAAAAATCGGCAATTTCGCCCACTTTGAGCCCTATTTCGGCTAATTCTGTTATTCCAGTCAACCAAACTCATAACTATTTTCTTCAGAACTCTATTTTTTCTATCGATGAGTACAAGAAACTGCCCAATTTACCGATTTCAACTACCCATAACATGGTCAGAAATTTGCAATTGGCCAATTTCACGAAAATTAAAAAACGACAATTTCAAAATAAGGTCCAGAATGAACAATGCAGACATTCCTGGCTCTAAATAACATTTTCTTTGTTCATCAGTCATGTCTCCAGGTCCCTGTGATATTACTCTTGCTTTTTATTTGAAATTTTATTCAAACAAAAAATAGAAGATTTACTGTTATGCAGACTACTGCAATACTGTAATAATTGTAAAAATTACATCAACCATTCATGACTGCGTATTAGAATGGCTATTTGGACATTATTGGACAATGACATCATTTGTTTACTTTTGAACATCGGCAAAAATCAAACATTTCCTGTACTTTGTGCTCCATTTCCAGGTTCTTTTTATAGTAAAATTAATCAAAATCACCTCCTTTCTATAATATAGTTTCCATTCTATCAAATGAGACCAAGAAAACGAGAATACAACCACAAATACTATACGAAAATAGACCACAAAGTCGGCATTTTAATTAAAAAAAACGGTCGGAGTTTTTTTTTTCTCATTATGCACTGCGTGCTCCAGGATTTTTTTTATGTGGTGCACACTGACCACACAGACCCATTCTCTCACATGTGGGCCTACTAGCTTTCTCCTGCCTGATTTGAAGCCGCTAGAATTTATGAGTATATATACGTCAAACACGGTACCTCGCAAACGTATATATACGGCCGCGACAGTCAAAGGGTTAAATCTCTCAAACCAGCCTTTGCTGGCCTTTAATTCACTCGCATCACCACTAGTTGCAGGCAATTTCTTTACCAAATCGTCATGCAACTGCCTAGCCTTTTCACAAATAATCGAAATCATACGAGTAACTCCTGCTAATTGTTTCTCATTTATCCACACCAATAATAACTTCTCAACCTCTTCGAGTACTGGTGATCTCATTTTTGTCAGCATAGTTACCCCCCTTTGCAACAACAGCATCCTTGATTTCCTTTTTCTTGGCCACTGTGGAACATAAGGTTGTGTAGGGTTTCTTATACATCCTGGCCAGTTCGGCCACACTTGTACCACTTTTATATTGTTCAGTGATGGTTTTCTTAAATTCAATCGTATTTCTCACCTTCTTTACCACAGGCTTGGCACTAGGAGCTTTCTTTGGAGCCATTGTAGCTTTTTTAGTACTTGCAAGCACTAAAATAAATGGAATATTATGAAATATTTCGCTGGAGCACGTGAGGGGACCTTCGCTCACTGGTAAACAATGCCAGACTGGCTGCCGCCATGGCTCACGCCGTGGGTACGCGTCCCGGATGAACTACGACTCGTGAGTCAACCTATGAAAAGCAAGCCCATGTTGATACGAAAATATCCCTATGATTGCCGAAATTTACGATTGCCGAGAACTACGAAAAGCGAGGGACCACTGTATATGCTTCTAAACTGTTGTGTTCTGAGCACCTCTGCAAAAACAGTGATTATGTGTGAGTGTTGAATGATGATGAAAGTATTTTCTTTTAGGGGATTTTCTTTCTTTTTTGGGTCACCCTGCCTCGGTGGGAGACGGCCGACTTGTTGAAAAAAAAAAAATATATATATATATACAGTGGTCCCTCAATAATCGTCCATGATCCGTTCCTGGAAGTGGGACTATTATCGAAATGGACGATTTTCGAATCAATTTTCCCCATAAGAAATAATGTAAATCTAATTAATTTGTTCCAGACACCCAGAAGTATCAACAACAATTTTTCTTTTTACCTAAAAGATAGATTTACATGCACAAAAGAATGAACATTCAACATGAGTTACCTTTATTGAAGGCTGTTGTTGATGAATGGAAGACAGGGAGGAGGAAAGAGGGAAGAGAGGTTATTTGGTAGGGGAATCCCCCTCCATAAGGACTCTAGGGCACTAATAAAATGTATAAATGAACATTGGTAATTGGGGTAGATGATGAGTGGAACGGTCTGCCTAGTAGGGTGATCGAAGCTAAAACATTGGGTAGTTTCAAATTTAGGTTGGATAAATACATGAGTGAGAGGGGTTGGATTTGAGTCGGACTTGCACCTGAGTTTATTGCTTGGGTAGCATTTGTTCTGTTAGTGGGTTGGATTTGTGAAGGACCGGCCTAGTATGGGCCAGCAGGCCTGTTCCAGTGTTCCTACTTTCTTAAGTTCTTATTTAACATCACACTTACCAGTAGGGTGATCGAGGCTAGGACCTTGGGTAGCTTTAAGAAGAGTTAGTTAGTTTAATATGTTTATTATGCACCCCATACCCATCCTGTGGGCGGTAGTCAAAAGATTACAGAGGTACATAATTGGTCCAGGGACTGGACTCCAAAGTTTTGATAGCTGAGCAAGTTACAGAGGTAATGAACTCACAATTTACAAAGGTAATGAACTCACAATTTACAAAGGTAATGAACTCACAATTTACAAAGGTAATGAACTCACAATTTACAAAGGTAATGAACTCCAGGTAAGTCTGGTCACAATCATGACAAGTTACAAAGGTATTTACAGATTACAGAGGTACGTAATGGGTCCAGGGACTGGGCCCCCAAAGTTTTGATAGCTGAACTAGGTACAAAGGTAATGAGCTCACAAGTTACAAAGGTAATGAATTCTGTAGAATGGTTACTTACGTTTATACTTTGGCTACAATCATGAACAAATTATAGAGTAATGAGCAATTCACACTTCCACACCCGGTCACAATTGTAATGAGTTATTGGTGCAATATTGATTGTTGAGTCTCTCACACACACACAACACACACACACACACACACACACACACACACACACACACACACACACACACACACACACACACACACACAACACACACACACCCCAAACCACACACACACACACACACTTACACACCCCACTTACAACCTTACACTTTAGTTTAATATCTTTATGCACCCCATACCCATCCTGTGGGCGGTAGTCAAAAGATTACAAAGGTACATAATGGGTCCAGTGACTGGACCCCAAAGTTATGATAGCTGAACTAGTTACAAAGGTAATGAACTCCAGGTAGATCTGGTCACTAATCATGGCAAGTTACAGAGGTAATGAATCAGCTTCACTCCTATACATGGTTACAGTCATGAACAAATTACAAAGTAATGAACCACTGATACATCCAATATACACAAATACGACAATATACGACAATACGACAAATATGCGAGTTGGAGCAGCTGAGTTTGATTTGTGTCATTGGGTACGGGCCAGTAGACCTGCAGTGTTCTTCCATTGTTATGTTCTTATTGGCTATTTGTTTGTGTGAAGGAGGGATGGCAAGTTTATTGTTGGAGAATATGACACTAATATCAACTCTATGGCTTATTTATCTATCACAATTCAACTAATATGACATAATAAACAATATTAATAACATAGAAACATGGAATATACTTTAGAATGAATAAAATAAGTCATTACGTATGTCACGAGAGGTATTACGTATGTCACGAGAGGTGTTGTGTTGTGTTGTTGTTGGGTATATAAGGGCCACTGAGTGTAAGCCGTCCATAATGGTGGTGAAACAGCAGCTGAGGCGGCGGTGGTTTTTGTACCCATATATAACTCCAACAACATTGGAGGATGTGATGAATGGTTTTGAAAACCGACAAGTTGAAGAATTGAGACACTTATGCAACATATGGGAATCTTTATTGAAGAAACGTTTCGCCACACAGTAGCTTCATCAGTCCAATACAAAGTAGAAATGGGTAAGGAGAGTAGAAGTTTGAGGTAATCAGTCCCTCAACCTGGAATTGATGTGTTCAGTCCATCACTTCCTACAAGAGTGATGGACTGAAAACATCGATTCCAGGTTGAGGGACTGATTACCTCAAACTTCTACTCTCCTTACCCATTTCTACTTTGTATTGGACTGATGAAGCTACTGTGTGGCGAAACGTTTCTTCAATAAAGATTCCCATATGTTGCATAAGTGTCTCAATTCTTCAACATTGGAGGAGTTGGTAGAATCGCTGAATCACTAAAGAAGGAACCCTCTACCACCATCACTACTACCTTCTACCACCATCACTACCACCAAAGAAAGCTTCTAGTGCCAGCCCTTTGGTAAAGAATGTGAGAAACACATAATTTATGAAAAAGTTTGTAGAAAAATACAAAGATGGTGGTGGTAGAGTGGACGCAGTTGTGATAGTGGTTGATGAACATAAGAAAGGAGGATCACTGCAGCAGGCCTGTTGGCCCATGCTCGGCAGGTCCTTTACAATTCATCCCACTAACGAAACATTTTCCCAACCCAGTCCTCAATGCTACCCAAGAAATAAGCTCTGATAACTATCCACTCATTTGGGACTTGCAAATGAGTGGGACCTGCCGAGCATGGGCCAACAGGCCTGCTGCAGTGATCCTCCTTTCTTATGTTCATCAACCACTATCACAACTGCTTCCACTCTACCACCACCATCTTTGTATTTTTCTACAAACTTTTTCATAAATTATGTGTTTCTCACATTCTTTACCAAAGGGCTGGCAGTAGAAGCTTTATTTGGAGCCATGGTAGCTTATTTAGCACTTGCAAGCACTAAAATCAATGGAATATTATGAAATATTTCGTAGGAGTATGTGAGGCGACCGTCACTCACTGGTAAACAATGGCACACTGGAAAGGCCGAGGCGGCTCAGAGCGTGAGTACGCGTCTGGGATGAAGGATTATTAGCGAGTTACCGGACCATTTGCGAGCCAATATTTTGACAAAAAATAGGACTGAGGGACTGACAAACAGGCTGAGGGACTGACAAACAAGACTATTTCTGAAATGGACGACTTTCAGGCCAGACGATTATTGAGGGACCACTGTATATATATATATATATATATATATAAAATAATATATATATATATATATATATATAAATATATATATATATAATATATATATATATATATATATATACAGTGGACCCCCGCATAGCGAACGCCTTGCATAGCGAACAATCCGCATAGCGAACGCTTTGTTCGCTAAAATTTTGCCCCGCATAGTGGACAAAAACCCGCTCAGCAACCTTCGTCCGAGACGCGTCCAATGTGCGCCCTCAGCCCGCCTCACATGTGCCGCCCGTCCCATTGTTTTACCAGCCAGCCTCCGCGGTAACATTCAAGCATACACTCGAATATTTCGTATTATTACAGTGTTTTCGGTGCTGTTTGTGGAAAATAAGTGACCATGGGCCCCAAGAAAGCTTCTAGTTCCAACCCTACACCTCAAAGAGTAAGAATACCCATTGAAATGAAGAAAGAGATCATTGATAAGTATGAAAGTGGAGTACGTATCACCGACCTGGTCAGGTTGTACAAGAAACCAAAATCAACCATCGCTTCTATTGTGGGCAAGAAAACGGCAATCAAGGAAGCTGTTGTTGCCAAAGGTTTAAACTGTGTTTTCGAAACAAAGATCGCAAGTGATGGAAGATGTTGAGAGACTCTTATTGGTGTGGATAAATGAAAAACAGCTAGCAGAGATAGCGTCTCTCAAGCGATCATATGTGAAAAGGCTAGGAAGTTGCATGACGTTTTAAAATTAAAAAAATGCCTGCAACTAGTGATGATGTGAGTGAATTTAAGGCCAGCAAAGGTTGGTTTGAGAGATTTAAGAAGCGTAGTGGCATCCATAGTGTGATACGGCATGGTGAGGCTGCCAGTTCGGACCACAAAGCGGCTGAAAATATGTGCATGAATTCAAGGAGTACATAGAAACTGAAGGACTGGAACCTGAACAAGTGTTTAATTGTGATGAAACAGGCCTGTTATGGAAGAAAATGCCAAGCAGGACCTACATTACTCAGGAGGAAAAGGCACTCCCAGAACATAAGCCTATGAAAGACAGGCTTACTTTGTTGATGTGTGCCAATGCTAGTGGTGATTGCAAAGTTAAGCCTTTTATTAGTGTATCACTCTGAAACTCCCAGAGCGTTCAGGCAAAAGAATGTCCTCAAGGATAATTTGTGTGTGCTGTGGAGGCAAACAGTAAGGCATGGGTCACTAGGGAATTTTTCTATAACTGGTTACACCATGCATTTGCCCCCAATGTGAAAGATTACCTAACTGAAAAAAAAATTAGACCTTAAGTGCCTCCTGGTGTTAGACAATGCCCCTGGTCATCCTACAGACGTGGCAGAGCGACTTTTTGGGGACATGAGCTTCATTAAGGTGAAGTTTTTGCCTCCTAATACCACTCCTCTCCTGCAGCCCCCTGGACCAGCAGGTCATTTCCAACTTCAAGAAACTGTACACAAAAGCTCTGTTTCAAAAGTGCTTTGAAGTGACCACAGACACTCGATTGACTCTAAAAGAGTTTTGGGAAAGGGTCACTTTAATATCCTCAATTGTGTAAACCTTATAGGTAAGGCTTGGGAGGGAGTGACTAAGAGAACCTTGAACTCTGCTTGGAAGAAACTGTGGCCAGAATGTGTAGACAAAAGGGATTTTGAAGGGTTTGAGGCTAACCCTGAGAGGAGTAGTATACCAGTTGAGGAATCAATTGTGGAATTGGGAAGTCCTTGGGGTTGGAGGTTAGTGGGAGGATGTGGAAGAGTTGGTGGAGGAGGACAATGAAGAACTAACCACTGATGAGCTGATAGATCAACTTCAAGAGCAAGAGGCCAGACTGGGGAAACTGGTTCAAAGGAGGGGAGAGAGAAATTGAAGGAATTGCCTACTTCAAAGATTAAGGAAATTGGCAAAATGGCTTGAAGTGCAAACCTTTTTTGATGAAAATCACCCTCACACAGCTATTGCAAGCCGTGCTGGTGACTGTTACAATGACACTGTTGTGAACCACTTTAGACAAATCATAAAGGAACGAGAGGTACAGGCCACTATGGACAGATATGTTGTGCGAAAGAAGTCCAGTGACTCTGAAGCTGGTCCTAGTGGCATTAAAAGAAGAAGGGAAGTAACCCCAGAAAAGGACTTGCTACCTCAAGTCCTAATGGAAGGGGATTCCCCTTCTAAACACTAACACTCTCTCTCCCCTCCTCCCATCCCATCAATCATCACCAGATCTTCAAAAAAAGTAAGTGTCATGTAATTGTGCATGCCTTTTTCAGTTTGTGTGTACTAAAATTAACATTTTTTGTGGTAAAAAAAAATTTTTTTCATACTTTTGGGTGTCTTGCACGGATTAATTTTATTTCCATTATTTCTTATGGGGAAAAATTAATTCTCATAGCGAACATTTCGCATAACGACCAGCCCTCTTGCACGGATTAAGTTCGCTATGCGGGGGTCCACTGTATATATATATATTTTATAAATATATATATATATAATATATATATATATATAAATATATATATATATATATATATATAATATATATAATATATATAAAATATATATATATAATATATATATATATAATATATATATATATATATATATATATATATATATATATATATGTATACAGCATACAGTAGGGCCCCGCTTTACGACGTTTCACCTTACGGCATTCTGCTAATATGGCGATGTCAAATTATGACCAAAATTTGCTATACGGCAAGCGGTCTTTCAAATACGGCGTGCCCCACCCGGTTTGTTTACATTCTCCGTGACCACATCTATTATTGTCAGGAAACTTTCCAAAATTTCAAGTGTTTTAAAGTTACTGCGTATTTTATATGTACTCTGATAATTATACTTAAGTGTACCTGTACCTAAATAAACTTACACACTGTGCTGGTGTGCAGGTACACATTAAAATCACTAAGAGTGTCTCACTAGTCTTGATGCCATAATAATAATAATAATAATACGTAATAATACAGTGGACCCCCGCATAACGATATTAATCTCTCTACTCATGACGCCAATACTAAATGTCTTGTTTTACATTAATATAGGCATTTTCATTAATCCATCTATAATATTTTCCTCAAAATTATATATGAAACCCTTTACATAGCATATAAACATGATACATACACTCACAGAATAGAAATTGACGTAAATATGAGATTTGTTTACAAAACAGCTGTGTAGGTAGTGTCGGAAGAATTACATTTTCTCTAGTCAAACTGGGGGATAACTGTAGAAAAATATTCTTTTCGTATGCCTTCACTGTATATATAGCAGTTCACGACCCTTGTGGGTTTAGTGCTTTTTATAATAATAATAATAATAATAATATCTTCATTCACTCTAAAAATGGTGTGTTGCTGTTTGTTTATTCTGTACTAACTTGTACAGCTTGTACATAATGTAAGAGTATTTGTATTGTGAGGTAATTATTATAATAAAAAAATATCGAGGTAAATGTTTTACAAACTCTTACAAACGTACGTGAATGAACTAAAAGTAGACACATATTAACCCTTAAACGGTCCAAACGTATATATACGTTCACTCGCGTAGCGCCCCAAATTTTTTGAGGAAAAAAAAATCTTTTCTTTTAAAAGGAAAAAAGAGCATATGGTACCCAGGCATTCCCAATTATTTTAATATGGCACACAGTGAGTGCGCACACCCATTCTCTCATGTCTAGGTGGCTCAGGCTTATTGTGGCAATGTTGAATGAATGACAAAGAAAACGTATATATAGGTTTGGGGCGCTACGCGCGTGAATGTATATATACGTTTGGACCGTTTAAGGGTTAATACGCATTTATTTCGCCTGACCAAGTGATCGCCCACTACCTGTTCAGTTTGTGTTCTTACATTGTCTGAACTCTGTATCTCGCTCTCTCTCTCGTTTACTCTTTCGTTAACTAGTTGGCTCTCATTGATGATGGCGTCTAAGCTTAGCTGTGATAAAAAGAGGAGTCGTAAGCCTCTTGCTTTAAGTGCTAAGTTAGAGGATGATTGTGTGCCATTCTGATTTTATTCAATAAACACCCTGCCACTCGCTCTCACACATTAATATTAATATTTTAAGGTAAGCAATAAGTGTACTCTGTGTGTATCTTACCTTTTATTGTGTTTTTAATGCCTATTTCTATTGCTAACTTAATATAAGTTAGTGTAAACTTGTTGTCTGGCATTTATTGCATATTTTATGTGCTCTTATAATAATACTTGTGGACCTGTGTGGTAGCCGGGTGGAGGGACAACATTGTTTTCTCTGTTCAGCCATCAGAGAAAACGTGTATGAATCTGCGTTTGGCCCAGCCACTCACCCACTCCGCTTTTGTTTACAATTTTTGGCATGAATTATTCATTACTTCTCCCTTCGTTTATAATGGCATCTAAAGGTAGTTGTTAGAAATGATTAAATTCAGTGAACAAGGTATGTCGATGTTAATAATATGGCTCTGGGCCACAGTGTAGGTAGCCGGTAGGTGTAGCCCAGGTGGGCTACACCTACCGGCTACATACACTGACTTCCTACAAATAAATACTACTCACCTCTCTTCCTATATTAAGACTACACATATTTTAAGGTAAATAATGAGTGTACTGTATGTGTATTTTACCTCTCTGGGATGTTTTAAATATCGTATATTAAGTATGAGACGGGGAGCCAGGGCTACCTACACCTGGGCTACCTGCACCTGACTTCCTACAAATAAGTACTACTCACCTCTCTCCCTACATTAAGATTACAAATACTTTAAGATAAGTAATGAATGTACTGTAAATGTATTTTACTTTGTGTGTTTTTAATGCCTAGTTCTATTAATAACTTAATATAATTTAGTGTAAACTTGTTGTCTGGCATTTATATGCATTTATAAATGGATAAAAATGGTGTTCTGCCTTCCGGCGATGTCTGCTTTCCGGCGACAGCCTGGAACCTAACCCGCCATATAAATGGGGCCCTACTGTATATATATATATATAGTGGACCCGCCTTACGATATTAATCCGTTCCTGAGAGCTCATCGTGAGCCAAAATTATCATAAGGCGAATTAATTTTTTCCATAAGAAATAATGGAAATCAAATTAATCCGTGCAAGACACCCAAAAGTCTGAAAAAAAAATTTTTTACCACATGAATTATTAATTTTAATACACACAAACTTAAGACATGCACAATTAATACTCTACTAAGAATAGAATACATGGCACTTACCTTTATTGAAGATCTGGTGATGATTGATGTAATGGGAGGAGGGTAGAGTGTGGAAGTTGTTATTGTTTAGAAGGGGAATCCCCTTCCATTAGGACTTTAGGTGAACATCAAAATGGTGTACAATACCGACAGGTTGTTAGGTAAGACACATATGCAACAGTTAGACAACTTTATTCCGAAACGTTTCGCCTACACAGTAGGCTTCTTCAGTCGAATACAGAAAGTAGGCAGGAACAGTAGAGATGTGAAGACGATGTAATCAGTCCATCACCCAAGTTCAGTTCCATAGTTCCTGACTATGGAACTGAACTTCTCCAGGCCGAGGGACTGACAACCTCAAATTCTACGACTTTAAGGGTGATGGACTGATTACATAGTCGACACATCTCTACTGTTCCTGCCTACTTTCGTATTCGACTGAAGAAGGCCATATGTGATGTTGGCGAAAGTTTCGGAAATAAAGTTGTCTAACTGTTGCATTATGTCGTCTTACCTAACAACAGGACTTTAGGTGATCAGTCTTTTCTGGGTACTTCCCTTTTCTTTTATTGCCACTAGGACCAGCTTTGAGAGTCACTGGACCTCTGTCGCACAACAAATCTGTCCATAGAGGTCTGTAGCCTCCCCTTCCTTTAAGATTTGCTTAAATGGGCCGCAAACTATTGTAATTGTAATATCACCAGCACGGCTTGCAATAGCTGTGTTAGGGTGATTTTCATCCATAATGGGTTACATAATAACCCGCACATAAAAGAGAGAAGGCTTACGTCAGAAGTTTCGGTCCGACTTGGCACCATGACAAAGTCACACTGTGGACTTTGTCAAATGGTCCAAGTTCGGACCGAACGTCGCCGTAAGCTTCTCTCTTTTTATGTAGCGGGGTTATTTGGTGTTCGTTCGAGTCACGGTATTGTGCCTTTTTGTTATCCGATAAAGGTTTGCAGTTCAACCCACTTTGCACACATTTCCTTAATCTTTGAGAGCAGGCACAATGGCGCCCACAAATCTGCCTAGGCTAGTCTCAGGGTTAGACCTCAAACCCTTTCAAAATCTTTCTTAACTTTCCATTCCTAATTCTCACCCCTTTTTTATACAGGGTTGGCACTAGAAGCTTTCTTGGGGCCCATGGTGGGGATTGGCAGTTACCAAGCACAAAAATCACTGGATAGGTGAAATGTACCGAATGTATGAGTGGATGGACGCACTGGTGGTTGTATACCCACTGGCACTGAGAGGCCTACACGTGGGGATGCGTCCCGGATGATATCGCGTGGGCGAGGAAAATTTTGCATTCAGATGTATCATTGGAGGATATTTAACGTAACCGGATGCCATTGTAACGCGGGGGTCCACTGTATATTACCTATATAATATATTTATTATATTATTACATACAGTAGGGCCCCGCTTTTCGGCGTTTTGCTAATGGCGTTCTGCTTATACGGCGCTCTCAAATTATGCCAAAAGCTTTCTATATGGGATGTGGTCTTTCTAATACGGCACGGCACCCTGTTTGTGTACATTCTCCATGAGCACATCTCTCATATTGATGTAATAATAATCACTCTTGGATCACATTAATATCTAATTTTACGTCAATATAGACATTTCATTATTCTGTCTATGCTATTTTTCGAAATTATGTAGTAAGAAACACATATATGTATATAAACATTTTGTTTATTTACTATGGAGGGTGTGGGTAGGGGCAGAGGGAAAAAATTATGTCACTTCACTATTAACATTAACGCCTTTGTTTACATTCTCGGCTGGAATTATTCATTATTCTCCCTTTGTTATGATGGCCTGGCATCTAAAGATAGGTTGTTATAAACGATTAAACTTGGTGAACATGGTATGTTCGATGGTAATAGTATGGCTCTGGGGCCACATTAAAATATCGTGTAACTATGTAGGTAGGTGTGTAGGTATGTAGCCCAGCGCAACTACATACAACCTACTTATTATTATAACTGCTTACGTATGTTGTACCTGTACATAAGTTAAAACTTACACACTGTGTGGCATCGCTGGTACAAATTAAAATCACTAAGGGTGTCTTATTAGTCTTGAAGATGCCATATTAACCCTTTCAGGGTCCGTCCCGTATATCTACGGCTTTACGTGTTCAGGGTCCAAACCGTAGATCTTACGTCATCGAGCTCAGCTCACTCTGATAAACTGTGGTGTGGTACCTAGGCCTAGATATTGAGAGAATATTCTATGTGGTATGTGTGCATCACATAAAACAAACTCCTGCAGCACACTGTGTTATTAATGAGAGAAAAAAACTGAAACCACGATGTTCAATTAAACAGAAACTTTGCAGTGTTTTTTCGTATGTATTTTATAGTTGTATTTGCAATTTCTTGGTCTCCTTTGATAGAATGGAAGACCATATTACAGAAATAGAGATGATTTTGATTGGTTTTGCACTGGAAATGGCTTGAATACTGAGCTCAAAGTAGCGGAAATGTAAATTTTTGCCGATGTTCAAGGAGTAAACAAAACGACCTCACACGTTAATACACGCACTGCGTGGGTCTTTAATATACATTCAAAATGTGGTGATGATATTTATATAATTATTACAAAATTGCATAAACACGTAAATCTTCTATTTTTTGGTGTGTGAAATAACAAAAATTTCATTATGTGAATAAAAATCAAATGGGATTTATTTGTAAAGCCTCAAAAACGTAACTAATGAACTGAGGAAATGTTAGTTTAGTACCGGATTGCCTACATGTTTATTTGGGACACTTATTTTGAAATTGGATTATTTGAACTTTTGTTATATTGGCCAATATTACAATTTCCGATCACCTTTATTCTGTAGTTGAAACAGTTGAATGGCGATTTTCTTGTGCTCAATCGATAGAATAGAGTAAATACTAGAAACTGAAATAGCTAAGATTTTGTCGACTGAAATGATGTAATTGGCATAAAAAAAAAATGGGGGAGTCAACGTCGGCAAAATTGCCGTTCGTAAATATCGCTGACACATCAAAATTCGTCTGGAGTAGCATAAGTTCGTCAATTTTCCATCAATTTCGTACTTTTTGTTGTATTACTTCGCAAAAAGATTTCTCTACCATTTCATAAGAAAAAATAGCAAATTTTTTTTTGGAAAATTCTTGGACACTGGGGCACCACTTCAGATTTTGGCCTTGGACTGAAGGGGTTAATAATTTAGTTATTTATTTTATTTATTTAATTTACAATTGAGACACTACAAGAGGTTACAAAAAAATACAGATAAGAGCAGCATGCAAAGCACTTATATACTAGGCATAGCATTACGGGCTGGCTTAAAATTAACTTAAGATTAACTAAGCAATGATGAAATCAGTGATAAAACATTAATGTAAACAGATTACTATAAAGACAAGTGAGATTATTACAAAGACAGGTCATATGGTGCATACATTGTTGGTACATTCAGGTCATATGGACGTATTCTGTTAGGTAGAGTATTTAATAATAATAGTTAGATTGGGTTTTAGGTTTAACATTTATGTGATATAATTGTGAGAAACTTTAAGTTATACAATTTATAAGGTTCAGTTATTCAGTAAGTTATTTTGGTTTTGGGTGGTAAGTGATCTTTGAGAAGAGACTTGAAATTTAAAAACAGGTAGTGTTTCTTTTATAGTTACAGGTAATGAATTCGATTTTAGGCTTTTATGTGCATTGAGATTTTTGCCTAGTGTGAGTGGACACGAGGTAACATCAAAGAGTGATCTGTGCCTTGTGTTATGGTCATGATGTGCTCTGTTAGGGGAATAAGGTTGGCAAGGAGATGTTTGAGGGGAGGAGTTAATTTCAGAGTTAGTGTTTTATGTATGTAAATTATTTTTTTTTTTTTTTATTATCACATTGGCCGATTTCCCCAACAAGCAGGGTGGCCCGAAAAAGAAAAAACTTTCCCATTCATTCACTCCATCACGGTCTTGCCAGAAGGGTGCTTTACACTACAGTTTTTAAACTGCAACATTAAACACCCCTCCTTCAGAGTGGCAGGGCACTGAACTTACCATCTCCAGGACTCAAAGTCCGGGCCTGGCCGGTTTCCCTGAATCCCTTCATAATGTTACTTTGACACACTCCAACAGCACGTCAAGAATTAAAAACCATTTGTCACCATTCACTCCTATCAAACACGCTCACGCATGCCTGCTGGGAAGTCCAAGCCCCTCGCACACAAAACTCTTTACCCCCACCATCCTAACCCTTCCTCGGCCGACCCCTACCCCGCCTTCCTTCCACTCCAGACTGATACACTCTTGACGTCATTTGTTTCGCTTCATTCTCTATACATGTCGAACCACCTCAACAACCCTTCCTCAGCCTCTGGACAACGTTTTGGTAATCCCGCAACCTCTCCTAACTTCCAAACTCCGAATTCTCTGCATTATATTCCACACCACACATTGCCCTCAGGAATGACGTTCCACTGACTCCAGCCTTCTCCTGCTGCAACAGTCATCACCCCACGCTTCACATCCCATACCCGTAAGAGCGTTGGTAAACTATATCGCACGCACCATTCATTCACCTCTTTGCCTCCCTAGGACAAAGTTCTTTGTTTATTCCACATGGACTCCTAAGTGCACCACTCACTCTTTTTCCATCATCAATTCTATGATTACTCATCTTCATGACCCATCGCTGACACTTCCACACCCAAATATCTGAATACGCTTCACCTCCTCACATACTCTCTCCCTCCAATCTGATATTCAATCTTGCATCACCTAATCTTTTGTTTATCCTCATAACCTTTACTCTTCCTGTATTCACCTTTAATTTTTTCTTTTGCACACCCTACCAATATTCAATCCACCGTTCTCTGCAACTTCTCTTCAGAATCTCCCAAGAGCACAGTGTCATCAGCAAAGAGCAGCGTGACAACTCCACTTTGTGTGGTGATTCCTTTATCTTTTATCTCCAGCCTCTTGCCATGGACCCTCGCATTTATTCTCTTACAACCATCTTATAAATATATTAAACAACCACGGTGACATCACACAATCCTTGTCTAAAAGGCATACTTTTACTGGGAAAAAATTTCCCTCTTTCCTACATACTCTAATTGAGCCTCACTTCCTTCGTAAAACTTTCACTGCTTTCAGTAAACTACCTCCTACACCCATACACTTGCAACATTCTGCCACATGCCCCCTATCCACCTGTCATACGCCTTTTCCAAATCCATAAATGCCACGAGCCTTCTTTTAGCTTATTAACTACTGTTCACTTATATGTTTCACTGTAAACACCTGGTCACACCACCCCCCTACCTTTCTAAAGCCTCCTTGTTATCTGCTCTATCCTAGTCTCGTCTTACTCTTAATTCTTTCAAATTATATCTCTACCATACACTTTACCGGTACACTCAACAGATTATCCCATATATTTTTGCACTCTCTTTTATAAACACGTCTGCACCCTTTATACAATAGCGAACTAATGATGCTCTCTGCCAATCCTAGGTACCTTACCCTCTTCCATACATTTATTAAATAATTGCACAACCACTCCAAAACTATATCCCACTGCTTTTAACATTTTCTATCTTCTATCCCATCAATCCCGGCCCTGCTTAACCCCCCTTTATTTTATCCTACTGCCTCCGAACTTCCCCACACTCAACAACTGGCTCTTCCTCAACTCCTACAAGATGTTATTTCCTCCTTGACCTATACACGAAATCACAGCTTCCCTATCTTACATCAACATTAACAATTCCTCCATAATATTCCCTCCATCTTTCACAATACACTCCTAACTCCCATTAATAAACTTCTCTCCTATTTTTAACCTGTCAAATCCATGTGTTCTCTAGGATTTCTGTTACTTGTTATCTCACTCCAAAACTTTTTATTATTTTCAACACATTTTGTTGAATTAACATCTCACCCACTCTCTCAATTTGCTCTCTTTTTACATTGCTTCACCATCTTCTTAACCTCTCTCTTTGTATCATATACTCTTCCCTCACTTGCAATTTCATTCTACTTTTAAAAAACATCTCATAATGCTAACTTTTCTCTTACTACTCTCTGTACATATCATCCACCAATCGCACGCATCCCTCCTGCCACCCACTTCCTTGTAACCACAAAACTTCTGCTGAACACTCTAACACTACATTTTTAAAACCGAACACCATACTCTTCGGCCACCATTTGCCTTTGCTCTCATCTGCCCATCTATCTCCAATAGCTGTTTTTATCTTACCCACTAAACGGTCCTCTTTTAGTTTATAAACCTTCACCTTCTCTCTTCCCTGTTGCTTCTATTCTCCTTGTATCCATCTCCTTTTACTCAGTTGTAGCTAAAACTAGAAAGTGATTCTGATATATCTGTGGCCCCTCTTTAAACATGTACATCTGAAGTCTACTCAACAGTCTTTTATCTACCAATTACATAATCCAAACAAAACCTACTGTTCATTTCGCCTACATCATATCGTGTATGTAATAGGTTGCAGTAATAAGTATGGATTTTTTGTATGGTGTGAGTAGGTTTGTGTTTTTGAAATATTGGTGGAGTGTGCTGCCTGTAGTGGAATTTGTTAATCTAACTGCAGCCATTTTGTTGGGTAATTAGTGGTCTGAGATGGTTAATTGTTGTTGTACCCCATGCAAAATTCATAGTGGAGTTAGGGGTAAATAAGAGAGTGATATAGGCAAGGGGGCTGGACTGTTGGAGCATAGTACCGTATCTTCGAGATAGTATGCCTACAGTCTTGGAAATTTTCTTAGATTTTGTTGTATATGTGTATGAAATTTGAGTCTATTAATCAAGGTGGTTCCTAAGAATTTTCCCTCTGTTAGCTTTGTGATAGGTGATCCATTTATTCATTATGTTAAGAGGGACATCAGTAGACTCTGTTACCAAACTGAATGAAGTAGGTTTTGATCAAAGTTTAAGTGTAAGTTTGTTAGTCCTCATCCAGGTATAAGATTTTTCTGTAATTCTCGGTATTTACAGTATTGGCTAGGCGTGGTGACTGGGCTCGGGGTGGGAGAAGACGTATGTAGTGTCATCTGCAAAGAGTGTGGGTTTGAGTAATGCGAAGCATTGGTAGGTCATTTATGTATAGGAGCAAGTGAATGAGGGCCAGGACACTTCCCTGTGGGACACCAAACTGTACTTGGTTGTGGCAGAAGAGTTTGCCCATTTGTGTACACATATATTGGCTTATGTTGCTGAGGTATGGACTTGAGGTAGTTGAGGGAGTGCCCTCTTTATCCATAGTGTGGACATTTTACATGGAAGCAAGTCATGGTCAACTGTATCAAAAGCTTTACGTAAGTCAATGAAGATTCCCCAGAGTGACTTCTTATTTCTCTATTGAGTGTTATATGTTCTAGCATGTGTATAATAGCATCCATTAGTATTTTATATTAGGCCTGAATCCAAATGGCAGGGGTTTAGTGTGTTTTGGGAGATAAGGGTGGAGTAGATTCCTTTATGAATTAATTTTCGAAGATTTTTGAGAGAGGGTCTGTAGGTGGATATTGGGCCTATAGTTATTCACTCTGTTTGGTCTCCTCTTTGTGACTCGGGGTGACCTTTGCTATTTTGAGTACTGTAGGGAGGTGGAGGATTCAATGGTTTGTTAAAGAGTGTTGCAATGATTGGTGATTAGCACTTGGTGGACACTTTTTTGTATTAAAGGGTGGTAAAGTATTTAAATCTCCTGCCTTGTTTTTTTAGTGCGTTGTTAATAAGGAGGACTTCGTATGGGTTAGTCGGAGCTAGGAAACTGTGTTTTCGGCTAGTTGCCGCGGTGACGGTAGTCCATTTGGTGGCGGGTACTCAGCGATGCCCTTGGGATTTTATTGGCAAGGTTTTGTCCTATAGTGGAGAGGAAATCATTGAGGTCTGTTTGTGTTTCCGTTGGTGGGAAGTTGGGGTTCATCTGATTTTGCTAATTTTTATTTCGGTTATTTTTTTGGATACTTTTTTGTTCCCAGAATTTTTGTTAAGGGTTTCCAGTTTTTTTATTAACCTCGGAAGTTGGATAATTGTTCTCATAATACAATTTTTTTGCCCTTCTTATCAGGATTGGTTAGGAATTGACGAGTAACGTTTTGTTTGGTCTTGGTTATGAGACCATTCTGTACTGTTTTCCTATTGGTGTTTTGTATTATGGATTTGAGAATGCTGGGGTGTAGCAGGGATGTTCAGTTCTTCTTAGCTGTCAATCTGTTTAGTTATTTGAAGCCGGCATCTCAGTGCTTAAGTTGGGCAGAGGTATTGGGTCTTTTTTATCAATTATCTAATCATTCGTAATATCTGAATAGATTTCTAAGGCTCAGTGTGCCAGTCATAGTTTGCGATGCTGTTAGTGAAGTTAGTAATGGACTGCTCATTGTGAAGTTTGAAGGTGTGACTTTAGTGAGTTCTTGGGGGTAGTTTCTAGCCCCCCCTTTACAAGAGTTGTTATGAGGAATGTCGGGTTGTGGAGTCGGTGGTATTATCTGTAATATGCATGATTTTAAAGGGGATATGGTGTTGGTACAGGTGTGGTATGTAGGGAAACACTAGTCTCGTAAATCTTGTAGGTTTGTTACTGTTGGTTAGCAACATTACAGTTTACTCATTGTGTTTGTGAATTCACAGTAACGTGCGAAGTCTGGTCTTGCAGAGATTTATATGTATTGAAGTCACTGAGGTAGTAAGTGATCTTTGTTCATGCGTGCATCAGTTATCTTACATCCTAGGTTTGACTTAAATTGGGCTAATGTTTGATGTAGAAACTCTGCTGTGTGTTTATCAATGTGAGAGGTTTTTTGTTAGGTATTTGGAATTTGAATTTGGCTATTATTTATTCCCATGTTCATCGGCCTTGTGCAAGTATTAGTGATTACATTCTAGTTGGAGTCTGAGTTGTATATTGGCTGTGCCACCCCCTTGTTGGTCTGGCCTACAGTTTGTGTATGGCTGTGTAACCTGGAATGGCAAAGACATCGATACTATAGGCTTTAGCATTAAAACATCGATAAAACGTTAATATAGGACATTTTGCTTAATCCATCTAAATAACACCCCATAGTAGAATAAATTAACATTAAATGGAGATGTGGTAGCCATGTGGACTTGTAGGGACTTGTGGTAGCAGGCACACTTGTAGGACTTGTGGAGCCACACGGCAATTGTAGGACTAAGTGGTTGCCAGGCTGACTTGTGTTTAGCTAGGCAACTTGTAGGACTTGTGGTAGCCTGCATATTGTAGGACTTGTGGTAGCCAGGCGACTGTGGTAGCTAGGCAACTTGTAGGACTTGTGGTAGTCAGGCAACTTGTGGTAGCCAGGCAACTTGTGGTAGCCGGGCAACTTGTGGTAGCCGGGCAACTTGTGGTAGCCGGGCAACTTGTGGTAGCCGGGCAACTAGTGGTAGCCGGGCGCCCCCCCCCCCCCCCCCCCCCCCCCCCCCCCCCCCCCCCCCCCCCCCCCCCCCCCCCCCCCCCCCCCCCCCCCCCCCCCCCGCCCCCCCCCCCCCCCCCCCCCCCCCCCCCCAGGGGCAACTTGTTGGTAAGCCGGGCAACTTGTTGGGTAGCCGGGCAAACTTGTGGTAGCCGGGCAACTTGTGGTAGCCGGGCAACTTGTGGTAGCCAGGCAACTTGTAGGACTTGTGACGAAAACCAGACGCTTCATCTTGTTTGTTTACATTATGTGTGGATGGGGTCGGGAGGGCTGCCCTTCATGGCTACCCTTACTTCCCAACTTTACTTCATACAAATAAAACTCCCCTCTCACCATACATTAAGACTACAAATATTTTAAGGTAATTAATGAGTGCACTATATATGCATTTTATCGCTCTAGGGAGCATAGGTATAAGTGGCCAGGCAGGATGCCATACCTCCCACACGACTTTCTTCAAATAAATACTTTTCACCTCTCACCCTTCATTAAGACCATTAAGACTACAAATATTTTAAGGTAAGTAATGTGTGTACTGTACAGGTACCATCCGACTTATGACCAAGCTTGGTTCCAACCAACCGGTCGTAAGTCAAAATGGACGTAAGTTGAACCTTTGAAAATTGCCGACATACTGGATAGGGCGTAATGTCAAACCTTTCCTATATAAACTACCTACATAGTACTGTAATGTCATGTACAATCATTATTTCATTCTTTTTACCATAATTTACTTCTATTGTTATATTTTAATTATTTATATAATGTATACATGGTAGTGAACTGTATTGTAAATTTTACATCTCATACAGTATCATATGTTACTGTTATCTTTAAGTATTGTCAACACAGTGGAATGGGAGAATACCACTGGTAGTGTCATCCTGCCAGAATGTAGTATAACCTACACCCTAAGTAAAGAGAAACTTAACTCTGGAACATGTGTAATACGTATCCGGCTGGCTGGCTGGCTGGCCGGGTGGGTGGGTGGTTGGCTGACTGAATGTGGCTCTCTCTCTCTGTATCTCTCTATCTGTATTTCTATCTCTCTCTCTCTCTCACAGGTACACGTAAGTAATCGTACATAGTATAAATTACCTAGGATAACCCAAAAAATCCAGACAAAGTGCTATACAGTGGATCTGTGCTCCAGTTCCCTAAATTAAAAATAATATTAATTTTTTTTTTTTTTTTCAACAAGTCGGCCGTCTCCCACCGAGGCAGGGTGACCCAAAAAAGAAAGAAAATCCCCAAAAAGAAAATACTTTCATCATCATTCAACACTTTCACCACACTCGCACATTATCACTGTTTTTGCAGAGGTGCTCAGAATACAACAGTCTAGAAGCATACACATATAAAGATACACAACATATCCCTCCAAACTGCCAATATCCCAAACCCCTCCTTAAAAGTGCAGGCATTGTACTTCCCATTTCCAGGACTCAAGTCCGACTATATGAAAATAACCGGTTTCCCTGAATTTTTTTTTTTTTTTTTATTATCACACTGGCCGATTCCCACCCAAAGGGAGGGTGGCCCGAAAAAAGAAAAACTTTCACCCCTCATTCACTCCATCACTGTCTTGCCAGAAGGGTCTTTTCCTAAATTTTTAAAATGCACATTAAACACCCTCCTTTAAGGAAACAAGTTGTATCAAAGAATAAGTAATACCAATATTGCAAACTAAAATACCGCAGGAAATAGCAAACAAGAGGACTCCAATAGCAATAGTGAGGAGAAATTACCAAAAACAACTGGTGGAGCTCCATTTAGGTGCTAGGAGGATAGAAGTAAAGACCAGGAAACATGCACCAACAGGGAATACAGTCACAGAAACCAAGCAAGCGGAAGACCAACCGGTGCACATACTATTCACGTTGTATCTGCTGCATGGAACTCTGGAAAAACTGATGGGACTGCAACTATGACACCCAGAAAATGCCATGCCCATATTACAACAGTAAAATGCAAAACTCCCTTCCTGTAAGCTTTTTCACCTGAAAATGGTACCTCTTCGTACAGGAAGACTGTGGCTATAACTTAAATTCCAGGCATACCCATCTAAAGGGGAAAAAAAAAACACAAAGATACAAAACATCCAGGGCCATGGGAAAACCTGGTACCACAGCCACTCAAGAGAGGGAGAGGTTTTTTAAGTGCCAGGAAGGAAACAAAACTGCAGGATATGGCAGAAACGTACACCAAATCCATCATTCCTGGAGTGAACCACATTCCATGCCTCCACTCCAAACCAACAGATACAATACTAATGCTGAAAAAAATCCCCCCCCAGTCCCAACATACCACCAGGGCCGATAACATCTTCTTGCAAATATACCGGGTCTAAAGCCCAGCACAAACCACAAAAACCTTTCATCCGTGTACTTGCTTGCAGAGGCAAAAGGCATGTTCGCGGCTTTCACTGCGACCCACATAAAGATCACTTGGACAATGAAATATGGATCCAGTTACAACCTATACAGATGACAGAGTGAACAGGCAAAAGGGTGGGGGTGGCCCTGTACATTGCAGAGTCACTTGTTTGCACAGAACTGCTAATGCCTCAAATGACGTAGGGGAAGTTTAAAGCAGTAAAGGTCTAGACCAAAACCTAGTCATTGTGGTAGTCTACAAGCCTCCGGATGCAACATCCCAGCAAATTCCAGAACAGCGTTAAAAAAAACTAAAACCACTGTCTGGAAAATCTTCCAGCTCCTGCACCCAACATCTTGCTCCTGGGGGATTTCCAACTTAAAGGCACTAAAATGGAGGAATATACAAGATAATATTGTTGCAGAAATAACACAGGAGGCAGCTCTATGAAACTCACACACACACGAGCTTTTTAAATCTCTGCACAAAATTCAGATTTTATACCAGCAAATAATAGAGCCTACTAGACCTGAAATACACTAGACCTCATATTCACTAACAATGATGATCTGATAAAAATGTCACCATACCAAAAACAATATACTCAGATCACAACAAATTGAGGTTCAACAACGTATGCTAGGAGCCCCTGACCGACAAAATTGAACTAGTCCACGAGGAGCATTCACCCAAATTCCCAACTCAATAAACAAAAACATAAAGTGGGACCAAGTACCCAAAGTCCTAACCATATAAGCGGGGAAGATATACTAAGCAACACAGACCCAAACTTATGCCTATTTCCTCCCTATAGTTTTATAATGCTTTCCATGTCATTCTACTTTGAGCATTCTCTCTAAATGTCCAACCCACCTCAACAACCCCTTTTCTGCCCTCTGACTAATACTTTTATTAACTCACACCTTCGTCCTAATTTCCTTCCACACCACGAATTTTCATGCATAATATTTACACCACACATTGCCTTAAACAGGACAGCTTCCACTGCCTCCAACCGTCGCCTCGCTGCTTGCAGTTACCTCCCAAGCTTCACACCCATATAAGATGTTTGGTTACTACTATACATTCATACATTCCCTTCTTTGGCCTCTAGATAACGTTTTTTGACTCCTACATATAAAACATCAACGCACAACTTCACCGTTTTTTCCCCTCATCAATTCTATGATTCACCTCAGCCCTTCATAAATCCCTCCGCCGACACACGTCAACTCCCCAAGTATCGAAAAACATTCACTTCTTCCATACTCCTCCTCCCCAATTAATATCCAATTATCTTTATCTAAATCATTTGACACCCTATCACCTTACTCTTTCTATGTTCACTTTCAACTTTTCCTACCTTAACACACATTCCCAAACACAATCCACTAACCTTTTGCAATTTTTTCTTTAGAATCTCCCCATAAGCACAGTATCATCAGCAAAAAGTAACTGTGTCAATTCCCATTTTGAATTTGATTCCCCTAATTTAATCCCACCCCTCTCCCAAACAACCCTAGCATTACTTCTTTACATCCCATCTATAAAATATTAAACAACCATGGAGAAATTACACCATCTGTCCTTAGAACCTACTTTTACCGGGATAGCTCCCTCTCTTCTACACACCCTAACCTGAGCCTCACTATCCTCATAAAAACTCTTTACAAGCATTTAATAACTTACCACCTATTCCATATACTTCAACATCTCCACATTGCATCCTCTATCCACTCTAATCATATGCCTTTTCTAAATCCAAAAATGCATAAAAACTTTCCCCTACTTTATCCTAAATACAGTTCACATATATGCTTCATTGTAAACACCTGATCTACACACCCCTACCCACTCTGAAACCTCCCGTGCTCATATCCGCAATCCTACATTCTGTCTTAACCTCTAATTCTTATTCTTTCAATAATACCCTACCGACACTTTTCCTGGATACTCATAAGCTTAGTCACCTCTATAATTTTTACAGTCTCTTTTTTGTCACCCTTTTCCTTAATATAAAGGGACTATACAGGCTCTCCTCCCGCCATCCCTAAGGTACCTTCCCCTCGTCATACATTTATTAAACAAAAGTACCAACCACTCCAACACTATATCCCCCCCTGCCATTTAACATTTCAGTCATGACCATCACTCCAGCTGCTTTAACCCCTACCATTTTACCTAATGCCTCACGTACCTCCCCCACACTTACAATTCTGCTCTTCTTCACTCCTAAACAGATGGTATACCTCCCATGACCAGTGCATGAAATTACTACTGCCTCTGTTTCTCCTTAAATTTAAAAGTCCTCAAATATCTCGCCATCTACCCAATACCTCCATCCCCCATCTACAAATCCCTCACCCCCAACCTCTGTTTTAACTGACAAATCCATATTTTCCCTATGCTTTCTTAACTTTGTTTAACTCAGTCCAAAATTTTTTCTTATTTCATGTAAAATTTCTTGACATGCCTCTCCCACTCTATCATCTGCTCTCCTTTTGCACTTCTCTCAGACCACTCTCTTTACCTTTCTTTTACTCTCCATATACTCTGCTCTTCTCATAACACTTCTGGCTTTGTAAAAACCCTCCTCATAAGCTACCTTTTTCTCTTTTATCACACCCTTTACTTCATCATGCCACAATCACTCCTCTTTCCTCCTGCCCCCACCCTCCTATAACCACAAACTTCTGCCCAACATTCTAACTAATTGGCATTTTTAAAACTATTCCAACACCCTCTTTCAACCCCCCCCACTACTCATCGTTGTCACTACCTCACCTTTCTGCCAATAGTCCCTTATAATCTCACCCGAACGTTCCTCCTCCCTTATTTATACACTTTCACCGCATCTTACTTGTTGTTGCCCACCTTCCTCTTTTCCCGTCTACCTCTTACTCCTAACGTAGGCTACAAACTAAATAATGATCTGATATATTCATTGCCCCCTATAAACATTTAACATCCTGAGCCTACCACATCAACCTTTTTATCCACCAATACATAATCTAATAAACTACTTTCCATACGTGCTACATCATACCTTGTATATTTTATTTATCCTCCTTATTTTCATAAAATATGTATTACATCTTACGAAATTTCTTTCTACACATAGCTCAATTAAAGGCTCCCCATTTACATTTAACCCCTGCACCACCAAATTTACCTACTACTCCTCCATAACATTTTTAACCACTTTAGCACTGAAATCCCAACCACCATTAATCTCACACTTGATTAAAACATCCCACCATTCACTTCAACATTTCCCAAAATCTCGCTCTCTCCTCTACACCTTCTCTCTTCTCCAGTGCATACAACACGCTTAGTATAAACCACTTTTCACATCCAATCTTTATTACCTCCACATAATCCTTGAATTAAAGAAATTGTATAGTCCTCTTTTCCTGCCATCGCTTATCCTTCAACATTATTGCTACCATTCTTTAGCTCTAACTCTATTTGAACCCCTGACCTAATCCCCTTTATTCCTCTCCACTGAAACCTCCCACCCCCTTCAGCTTTGTTTTCCTTAAAGGCCAGGACATCCATTTCTGCTCATTCAAAACATCCACAATCTCTCTTTCTTACATCTGCACAACATCCAACCACATTCAGAGACTTCCCCACTTTGACCAAGTTTTCTTCTTATTATTCTTTTAGTATCTTTACAGGAAAAGGGGTTTACTACCCATTGATCCCTGGCATTTTAGTTACTTTTTACAACACGCATGGCTTTACGGAGAAAGATTTCTTATTCCCACGTCCCATGGATATACAAAGAAAATTATAAGATCCAAGAACTATTAAGATAAAATCACAGAAAACTCAATGAAGTGTGGTATAAAATAATGAGGTACATTATGTGTAGTGTGACCTAAGTGTAAGTAGAAGTAGCAAGACATGCCTGTATCCTTGCATATTTTATAGACATACAAAAGACTCAGCAATCCTACATCATTGTAAAACAATCACAGGCTTCTGTTTTAACACTATCCAATGGCAGGATGGTAGTACCATTCTCCCTGGGGTTGCTGTCTACCAACCTACTACCTATATAATATTAATACTAATAATAATTATTATTTATACAATAATACATACGTACTAATATTATTAATATAGTAGGTTGAATACAGCAACACACCCAGGAAGTACTACCCGTCCTGCCAAGACTGTGAAAACAAAAAACCTGTAACTTTTTTGGCATGATGAGGATTTGCGGTTTCTTTTTCTGTCTCATAAACACGCTAAGATTAAGGATATCTTGCTACTCCTACTTACACTTTGGTCACCCATCACAGACACGCACATGCATATATATATATATACATACATCTAGTTTTTCTCCTTTTTCTAAATGCTCTTGTTCTTTTTATTTCTTCCATTGGTCCATGGGTAAGTGTAAAAGAATCTTTCCTCCGTTAAGCCATGCGTGTCGTATGAGGCGACTAAAATGCCGGGAGCAATTGGCTAGTAACCCCTTTCTCCTGTATACAATTACTAAAAAAGAGAAGAAAGAAAAAACTTATAAAACTGGTTGCGTATTGTGCGTGGAATGTAGTGCGGATTGACAAGAAACAGATGATTGCTGAGTTATGAATGAAAAGAAGTTGGGATTCCTGGCCCTAAGCGAAACAAACTGAAGGGGTAGTGAAGATCAGTGGGGGGAAATAAATGGGACTTAAAATCTGGAAATCTGAGAGAGTTATAGCAAAGAAGGGTACCTACTGTGTAAATGCTCAGTTCTTGAAGGAGAACAAGAATATGCATGTGTAAATTCAAAGAATTAGTGGATTAAAGTAAAGTTGGATGCAGAAGTTGGTCTAATAAGCTTTATGCCCGGAGAAGAAAGAGGCATGTAGAGAGAGAGAGAGATTTTGGAGATGTTAAGTGAATGTATAGGAGCCTTTGAACCAAGTGAGAGAGAATTGTGGTATGACTTGAATGCTAAAGTAGAGAAACTTTTAGAAGGTGCGTAGGTTATTTGGGGGCCAGGTGTAAATGATAATGAGCTCCTTTGATTGAACTTTGTATAAAAGGGGTTTAGTTATAGGTAATACATATTTTTAAGAAAAAGAGGATAAATAAGTATACACGATATGTATGTAGGGGCAAATACAGTATTTTAGTTGGATATTATTGGTAATAAAAGATGTTGAGTAGACTTCAGATGTACATGTTTTATAGAGGCCACAGATACAGACAGAGGAGCGTGTTTGGACTTTCCTAGTTGTAGGCTACACTAGAGTAAAAGGTGATGGGATACAAGGGAGAAATAGAAGCATCAGGAAGGAGAGGTAGGTTTTATAAACTAAAAGAGGAGGCAGTAGGGTATAGAAATAAACAGCTATTGGAGGATAGATGTCTAATGAGAGCATAGCCAGGGTCGAAGAGGTAGGGTAGGTTTAAATGTAGTGTTAGAGTGGTTCAGCAAGTTTGTGGTTACAGGAAAGTGGGTGTCAGGAGTGGAAGAGTAGCGATTGGAGGAATGATATGTAAAGAGAGTAGTAAGGGAGAAAAAGTAGCATATGAAAGTTTTTACAAAGTAAAAGTGATGCAAGGAGGGAAGAGTATATGGAGAAAAAGAGTAGAGTTTAAGAGAGTGTGAAGCAATGTAAAAAGAAGCAAATGAGAAGAGTGGGTGAGATTGTTAATCCAACAATTTTGTTGAAAATAAAAAAAGTTTTGGAGTGAGATAACAAGTTAATAAAGCCTAGAGAACTAATTGATTTGTCATAAAAATAGGATAGGAGAGTTATTAAATGGAGATTAGAGGTATTGGGAAAATGGAGGAATATTTGAGAATTGTTAAATGTTGATGAAGATAGAAGCAAGATTTCGGTATAGGGCAAGGAGGAATAACATCGTGGTAGGAGGAGGAAGAGCCATTTTGTGAGTGTGGGGAAGTTCGTGAGGCAGTAGTAAAATGAAAGGGGTTAAGGCTCCGGGATTGGATGGGAAAAAATAGAAATTAGTTAAAAGCAGTGGGGAATAGTTTTTTTGGAGTGTTGTGCAATTATTTAAATAACCAGTTGGAAGAGGGTAAGGTACCTAGGGAATGGCAAGAGCCTGCATAGTTCCTTTGTATAAATGCAAAGGGAATAAAACGAGTGCAAAAATTATAGGGGGATATGTCTGTTGAGTGTACTTGGTAAAGTTATGTAGAGTTATAATTGATCGAATTAAGAGTAATACAAGAATAGGATAGCAGATACCAAGGAGGCTTTGGAAAGGTAGGGGTGTGGAACCAGGTTCATTACAGTGAAACAGATAAGTGAAACAGTATTAGAAAGGCTAAAGAGGTCTTTGGTGGCATTTTATGGATTTGGCAAAGGCGTATGACAGTGGGATAGGGGGGCAATGTGGCAGACGTTGCAAGTGTATGTGTAGGAGGTAGGATACTAAAGCAGTGAAGAGTTTTTACGAGGAATAGAGAATGCCTCAAGTTAAGTATGTAGATAAGGGAAATTTTTTCCAGTACAAGTAGGCTTAGACAAGGATGTGTGATGTCCCCGTGGTTGTTTATTATATTTATAGATGGGGTTGTAAGAGAAGTAAATGCGAGGTCCTGGCAAGAGGCTGGAGTTAAAAAGATAAAAGTTCACACACAAAGTGGAGTTGTCACACCTGCTCTTTGCTGATGCACTGAGCCTTGGAATTCTGAAGAGAAGTTCAGAGATTGGTGGAGAATTTTGGTAGGGTGTGCAAAAGAAGAAAATTAAAGGTGAATACAGGAAAGAGTAAGGTTATGAGGATAACAAAAATTAGGTGATGAAAGATTGAATAGCATATTGGAGAGAGAGATGGAGGAGGGAACTAATCAGATTTTGGGAGTGGACGTGACCAGCGGGATGGGTCTATGAAAGAGAGGGAATCATAGAATTGATGAGGGAAAAAGAGTGAGTGGTGCAACTTAGGATTCTGTGAGACCAAAGAACATTGGTCCTTGGAGGCAAAGAGGGGAATGTATGAGAGTATAGTTTTACCAACCTCTTATGGTTGAAGCGTGGGTGATGAATGTTGCAGCGATGAGAAGGCTGGAGGCAGTGGAGATGTCATACTGAGGCAATTGTGGTGTGAATTATCATGCAGAAGAATTTGTAGTTTGGAAGTTAGGAGAGGCGGATACCAGAACTGTTGTCCAGAGGCTGAGGAAGGGTTTGTTTGAGGAGGTTCGACATGTAGAGAGAATGGAGCGAAACAGAATAGATCAAGAGCGTACAGTCTGTAGTGGGAAGGAGGCCGTAGGGGTCGCCTAGGAAGGGTTGGAAGGGAGGGGTAAAGGAGGTTTTGGGTCGAGGGCTTTAAACTCAGCTTGCCATGCGAGACGTGTTTGATAGAGTGAATGGAGACCAAATGGTTTTTAATACTTGACGTGCTGTTGGAGTGTTGAGCAAAGTACATCTATGAAGGGATTCAGGAAATCCGGCAGGCCGACTTTGATTCTGGAGATGGGAAGTACAGTGCCTCTCTCATGAAGGAGGGGTGTTAAGTTGGCAGTTAAAACTGATGTAAAGCACCCTTCTGTCAAACAGTGATGGAGTGATTGATGGTGAAA
Source organism: Cherax quadricarinatus (assembly GCF_026875155.1). Classification (NCBI taxonomy): domain Eukaryota; kingdom Metazoa; phylum Arthropoda; class Malacostraca; order Decapoda; family Parastacidae; genus Cherax; species Cherax quadricarinatus. Next base: position 4,831,545 of record NC_069430.1, read on the forward strand.
TTTTTCTATTTTTCCGGGCCCACCCTGCTTGGTGGGAATCGGTCCGTGTGATAATAAAAAAAAAAATAATAATCAATTAAAAATTCAATGTCCACTCATTATACTTACCTTAAAAGAATCGGTAGTCTTAAAGTATAAGTGAAGGTGATAACAAGATGGAAGTGAATAAACGAGAGAGGAAGAATGAGAAGGGTCACGAGTTATGTAAACAAACGTTGTTGTTGTTGTTACCAGCCCGGACACAATGGTTTTTGTTCACTGTGTCAATCCGCCCAGAAAAAAACATCACATATTTGTTAAGTTTATAAAGATAATAATGTTAGTGGCATGTTTATTATATAATTTTTAAAAAAAAAATCAAGATGGATTAAGCAAAATGTCATATTAACGTTTTATAACCTTTAATGCACCTCAAGCGATTTTATTTGTTATCATTATTAATATGGCATCTCAAGACCAATTACACTCTTAACCCTTTGGGTTTTGACGTACTAGTACGCATAAAGTCTAGCCACCCTCAAATCCTTCTAGTCATAAGTAGGCCTACATATATAGCATGGGCCTATGTGGTCAGTGTGCGCAGTATAAAAATAATCTGCCAGTACAACATGCATAATTATGAAAAAAAAAAAACCTTTTTTGGTTTAAAACATGGCGAATTTGCACCTGAATTTTTGTATGGTATATATTGTTGTATCTATTTTCTGGTCTCATTTTTAAAGAATGGAAAACATATTACAAAAGTGAGATGATTTTTGACTAGTTTTTACAATAAAAGTACCTTGAAATGAGCTCAAAGTACAGACATTGTTTCGATTTTTAGCAAAGTGTCCAAAGTAACAAATTATGCCAAGCATCCCGATACACATCAACTGGTGAGTCAATATTCTTTCACAAGTGCATGATAATTTCTATATCATTTCTACACTAATTGCAGTAGTCTGCAAAACAGTAAATTTGATTTTTTTTCTAAGAATAAAAATTCCAAGTGGAAAGCCAAAGAAATATAGAGGGCATGGATGTGACTATCAACAGAGAACTTTTATTTTAAGTGCCAGGAAGGTCTTTTCTGTTTATTCTGGACCCATTTCGGAAATTGGCATCTTTGAAATTTGTGTGAAATTGGCAAAATTGCTAAATTCTACCACTTTATTGGATAGTTTGAAATCATAAAGGGTGCTTCTTGTACTCAACCGATAGAAAAAAATGGAGTACTAGCAAAATATTTATGATTTTTGTCAAGTAGTGCACTGGAATGGGCCGAAAATAGAGCTTCAAAGGGCAACATCGCCGATGCGTTATCTTCGTCGAGACTGCTAACTTCACAAGAGCAACAATTCCGTAAGTTTTCCATCAAATTTCATACCACTCAACTTATTTATAATCCATACCTCACCTTGCATTAGTGCTTGGGATAACAACTGCAGCCAACACACCTAAAACCAATAATAACCCAACAAAAAGCAGCCCGAAGAATAATCACTAAATCCCATCCCTGGCAACCACCCCCCCCCCACTCCTTCATAGAAATAAAACTTACTCCCTGTTCAGTACATCCACACTACTACGTGCAATCACATCTACAGGACCTTGAACTCAATATCATACCTTGACCTAAAACTCTTTCCCTTGATAGTTGTGACAGAACCCACAGGCATAACACCAGACACAAACATCTCTAACGACATTCCCCATGTCCGACTAAACCTTTACAAAAATTCATTGTATGTCAAAGGCCCCTAAAATCTGGAACACCCTACCTGAGAACTCTAGAACTGCAACACATCATCCACCTTCAAACTACACATTAGAAACATCTTATCTCCCTGATAAAAAACCCCATCAACTAACTCACACGCAGACCACCATTGGTTACACATACCCTCACATCACCAATTAGACCATAAACAGAATAGTTAATCTCAATCCTAAAATAATGAATCCTAGATACTCCAATACTGAAACAATGTACTGTGCAAAACAAAAGCATTCACATTGCAAAACTCACAAACTAGTATTATTCACTTAGCCATAATAACCACTTACTCATAATTTGTAATATTTTAAAAAAAAGAATTAAAACTAAGTCTGCCTGACAAATGCCTACCCATGCTAGCTTCTAGTGGTACACTCTTGTAATCAATTTATTTTAACTATATGTAAACCACAACCAACAACCTATTCTGTAAATTCAACATTGTAATTCTTTATAGAGAATAAACTTTGAATTTGAATTGAATTTGAATTGAATTATGATCGGGAAATGATTCTCTTATCTTTTCCATAAGAAGAAATTTTTTTTTTTTAAATTTGGCCTCCCCTGAAACATGTCACTGAGAGGACCTGCTGACCCCCAAAGGTAATGAGTGGCCTCTTGAGACAGACAAGCAGACAGAAAGACATACCCAGATAGACAAAAGACAGACACACAGGAAGACAGAAAGACAGACCAGGTAACAGAAGACAACACACGGTAGCATAAAGAACACACAGGTAACAGACACACCACAGGTAGACAGACACACACTAGACAGAAAGACAGACACACAGTAGACAGACAGACAGACAGACTCAGTAGAATAAAGAAACAGACACACGACACGAGTCGACGAAAGACACACAGGAAAACAGAAATGACACACCAGGTAACAGAAAGACATACACACAAGTGACAGACAAACAGACACACAAGATACAGACAGACACAGATATACATGCAGACAGATACAGACAGGTTTTATGTGCAAACAGTTGAAAACAAATAGAGAGTTCGAGAGTAAGAGCCTTTCTTGCCACAATCTCCAGTGCAAGATTTAGACCTTCATCTTAGGGGCCATGGGAAATTTTATGACCACTTAGTACAGTAAATACATATGATGCTGCGATAGGGCAGTTACTCAAACCGATGCTGCTAAATAAAACTGAATGCGCATTGCCGCCATGAGTATCGTCAAATATTGTCACAGCGGTGTGCATCACCGGCCAGCCAAGCTGCCAGAAGCACGGTCGTAAGTCGAGTTGACGTATGTCAGCAGGTCAAGTCGGATGGTAGGTGTATCTGCATTTTATCACTCTAGGGAGCCTTTAAGCATCGTGTATAGTTTGTGTGGGTGGGTGGCCAGGTGGCTACCACACCTGACTTCTTAGAGTAAATACTACCACCTTTTGCCCTACTTAAGACTACAAATATTTTGAGGTAAATAATGATGTACTGTTGTGTTTATTTTAATTTTTTAATGCCTAGTACTATTCCTAACTTAATACCAGTGGAACACTCTACCTACACACACCTAAATTCAATCACATCACCACTAATCAGGCATATTTTTTCTAATTAAATCGTCATCAACTTCCTAGCCTTTCACATATATCGCTTGAGAGATGCTATTACCCTGCTAACTGTTTTTTGCTTATCTCACAATAACATGCTCTCACCATCTTCTACACTTGCGATCTCTGTTTCGAACACAACTTGCACCTTTTTGCAAAAAACAGCTTCCTTGATTACCGTTTTGTTGGCCAATATAGGAGTGATGGTTGACTGGGGTTTGGTATACAACCTGGACCTGCTCCGAGACAACGCACACCACTTTAAGTACTTTGCAATTATCCTCCTTTTCAATTCCATACTAATCTCACCCTTGTTTACCACAGGGATTGCACTAGAAAGCTTCTTGGGGCCCGTGTGAGTTTACTTTGGCAGTTAATAAGCACTAAAGAACAACTTGGGATAATTGTAAAATGAACAAAATGTATGCCTGGATGGCGACTGCAACACTGGCTGGCTTGTAAACACTGGCACCCATGGGCAGCTGAGGCTACATGTGGGATGCTCCCCAGACGAATTACAATTGGGTGAGTTTTTATCGTCAGGCAGGGCAAAACTTCGCGTTCAAAAGCTTCTTTAGGCGGATTTAAAACGTTAAGCGATGCATTCGTTAGGAGAGGGTCCAATGTACTAGAAAATGAGTTCTGCTTGCTGCAAAGACTGCGTTCTGGCAGTAGCCTGGAACCTAACCTGCTGAGTAAGTGGGGCCCTACTGTAATATACAGTGACCCCTGACATTCGCTGGCAACGACATTCGATAAATCCGACATTTGATGCATTTAATGCAAAAATTTTGCCCTCGACATCGCTAAACGATTCGTATGAGACGTGTCCTATGTTGGCCTGACTGCCCCCGTGTGTGCCAGTGTTTACAAGCCACCATGGTGCGCACATATAAGGATACTTTCATACATTTCCATATTATACACTGTTTTGGTGGCTTGCTTTCTGCAAAATAAGTAACCATGGGCCCCCAAGAAAGCTTCTAGTGCCAACCCCTTTGAGAAAAAAGGTGCTAAGACCTATCGAAATGAAGAAAGAGAAATTGCAAAGTACGAAAGTGGAGTGCAATGTGTCGGAGGCAGGATGATTTGGTAAAGCCATTGCCTGCAACTATGTAGATGTGAGTGAATTTAGGCCAGCAAAGGTTGGTTTGAAAAGATTTAAGAATCGTAGTGGCATACAAGTGGTGGTAGGCATGTGAGGGCTACCAGTTCCAGTCCTAATGGAAGGGATTCCCCTTCTAAACAACTAACACCATCCACAATCTCCCCCCTCTTATTCCCTCAATCATCACCAGATCTTCATAAAGGTAAAGTGACAGTTACTCTATTGTTATTAATCTATTGTTATTGTAATTTCTATTGTCATTATCTTAATACTATTTCATGGTGAAAAATTTTTTTTCCATACTTTGGGTGTCCTTGCACGATTAATTTTATTTCCATATTTCTTATGGGAAAATTAATATTCCACTTAACGATATTTTCGACATTCGATAACTCTCAGGAACTGATTAATATCGAATTTGGGGTCCACTGTATAATATAATAAGATTGTTTTATTAGTTTAGAGTTTTTTAGTTACATTTTCTTTGTCATACAGTGTGTTTGTGCAAAAGATGGATGATAAATTGGAGCTATAGAAGTCAAGAAGAATAATGGAAAATGAAGCTTACTGTGTGGAGTGTAGTAAGTGTCAGAATATCTGGCCACCTTGTGATGAATGTACCAACAACCTGCACCAGCCACAAAGTGCTTGATGCCTTTTGCACTTACAAGGTCAGTCTGGACCTCTTTCACAACACAAAAACCCTGTGCTCCTCCATTTTTATTTTTCAGTGTTTTTTCTTCCATGTTTATACAATCATTGTTGTTGTGACGTACCTTGAAATCTATGAGAATTCTGAGGGTGATATTTGAAAATATTTTCTTCTGCCTTCCTTCCATTGTAATTTTTACAACATGATCACATGACCCTTGATCAGGCTGAGGGTTGCTTCCCCATTTAGAACCCCTCTCCTCACTGTAACTTTCAACACAGTCACTGTAACCTCTTCCACTCATTCACTGTAACTTCACACACTTCAGACCGCCAGAAGATGACATTGTGGATAATGAACGCTTTCAAAACAAGGGGAAATAATACCAAGGTGACACTTTACAATATCTTGTGAAATGTTGATAACCTGTTAAGGGCAGGAAACATATCATAGCTGGCATAAGACCAGATCTTTATGATCCTGCATAAGCCAATAAAGTATTTAAATACTGAAACTGCCCTAAAAAAATTTAAATATGGAATCACTGGAGTGGGAGGAAGTGGGAAAAAAATTTTACATTATAATATAATTTACATGTACCTGGAAAGTACTTGAAGCCTTGTCTGAATTTTGTACACTGTCATAAGACCATACTGGAGTGAGAGATGTGGGCGGAGTGTTAAAATCTCCCAGTGAAAAGCAGGGTTGCTTTTCACTGGAACATTATATCAGCGTCATGGCCTCCCAAACTATTCAACACCTTACAGAAGATCATTGAACCATAGCTGAACAAGTGTAAACCTCTCATGATTAAACTGGACCAGTATCTTCACCAGGTATCATATCAACAGATGTAATAATAATAATATTAAAATAATAATAATAATAATAATAATAAAAAATAATTAATAATGTTGATTTTGACATGAAACTTTGTCGGCAAAGGGAATACTATATTTATTGGGGTGTGCATGCCAAAAAGCCCCCTTTGTATGCAGAGCTATTCTGGGTGCACGATAAATTAACATAAGATGAAACAAGGCAAACAATCTAACTGGTAGTAAGTGTCAGCGTCCTCGTTGAGCTCCCCTCCGTTTTTCGTGTTTTTCACGGTGGCTCTTACGTGCTAAATTTAATTTGTGTCAACAATCCTATACGATCATCCCTCCCTCTAGCGCCTGGAACAATCTTGGGCAAAAACATTATATACTGATCAAAAAAGGAGAATTAGTGTGCACTTGCGTTAGCAGAGTTTTTACTGCCAGAGGGGAATCATATGCCGTTCCCGTGTGAAAAATAAAATAATATAATTGGCACTTATTCATGTCAGAGGAAAGAAAGTCTCCCTGATAAACATTGATATACATAGTGTATAGTGTATACTACGAGTGGCTCCCTAGTATATTGATGATAAAGGCTAAAGTTCTTTTTGAAAACAGGTGAATTTTGTAAATGAAGAGATAAGCCTAAAGAGGAAGGTTCCAGAAGACGCCAGAAACTTACCACAGGTCGCTGTTTTTAATAATCTAACTGCCCTTCTAGTGTACTCGCAAATAGATCTAGTGATACCAGAGAAATCAGAATACAGTTGATGTAGTTAGCAACTAACCAGTATTATAATGGTACTTAGTGGAGTGGAGAGACTTTCATTAGTTTTTTTCTTTTCTTGAACTACGAGACGTTACTGTGAATTTCGTATAAAAACCTTAGTTACCAGCGGTCGCAATATACACAACAGAATCAATTCTTACTACAGAAAAAGCGTCCTTCCTCCAAAATTTGCACCAGTCAACTATATGATAATATTAGCATTTATTGGTGGTGGATACGAAAAACAAAATAGAAAAGCCAGATACAGTGATTGATAAACAAGGAGGTGACCGTTCGTCATTGTAGGAGCTGCCAGATATCACCACCGGCTCTTCAACACGCAGCGTTAGTAGGACTATTAGGTCACAGGTCAGAATCACAATACTTGTAGAATAATTTCCAGTAGATCCTTCATGAGTTAGCTCAAATCACCCGATCCAGTATTTTTAAATAAGTGACCCACTGATCAGAGCAGATCGACTGGTTCGACCCTTGACTGGTCCGAACCCTTGACTGGTCCGAACCCGGGACGGTTTCAAAAAAAAAAAAAACAAGGTTTTCGTTGGACAATAAAACAGACTGTAAACGGAATGGGGTGTAGCGCCTAACAACAACAAACATTAAAATCAGGACGTGACGGTAAGCTGCCAATATACAAAAAGAGTTAAGAAACAGAAATACAAAAGCTTAGAGCTTCATTTAAGGTTATTAATATAATATTCAAGAGGTTTGCCAGAAATTTGCAGTAAATCAACCAATCAGATCATTATGAAGCTGTGTGTAATCTGTGGACAGTCAACAAACGGGCTTCCACATGATACAAATTGTCATTTTTGTGAAATTGGTGGTCACGCCCTGTGGCAGATATCCCAAACTAGCTACAAGAGTATTTAAACCAAGAGAAGTGTTTCTGGTATGCCAAAATGAGGAAAATCTGTGGACTAAAATCACAAGGGATTAAAAGAGGACACCATCAAAGCAGCTTGTCATAGAAAAACCTGAAGCTTCTACAACAGATTGGAAACATAAAAAGGTCTGGGCTGAATGGTACTTGCCATTGATACTGGCCATGTGTGATGACACAGAGGCGAGGGACATCTCTTGTAAGCTGGAGATGAAGCCTGGTAGTCAGTAAATTGGGGCTGATAGTGCTGTCCTGGAGACAGTAAAGTGAAGCTGGAGTGGCGGTCCTGGGAGACAGAAATGGTGAAGCTGGGAGAAACTGTCCCTGGGAGACATAATGGTGAACTGGAGGTGCTGTCCTGGGAGACGGAAATGGGAAGCTGGAGATACTGTCCTGGAGACAGTGAATGGTGAAGCAGGAGATTTTGTCCGGGTATCGGGAATTATACGCAGGAAGGAATACATATAAATGACCTCATAGGTGACAGGAGCCCTAGTAGTGAAACAAGTTGTATCAAAGAATAAGTAATACCAATATTGCAAACTAAAATACCGCAGGAAATAGCAAACAAGAGGACTCCAATAGCAATAGTGAGGAGAAATTACCAAAAACAACTGGTGGAGCTCCATTTAGGTGCTAGGAGGATAGAAGTAAAGACCAGGAAACATGCACCAACAGGGAATACAGTCACAGAAACCAAGCAAGCGGAAGACCAACCGGTGCACATACTATTCACGTTGTATCTGCTGCATGGAACTCTGGAAAAACTGATGGGACTGCAACTATGACACCCAGAAAATGCCATGCCCATATTACAACAGTAAAATGCAAAACTCCCTTCCTGTAAGCTTTTTCACCTGAAAATGGTACCTCTTCGTACAGGAAGACTGTGGCTATAACTTAAATTCCAGGCATACCCATCTAAAGGGGAAAAAAAAAACACAAAGATACAAAACATCCAGGGCCATGGGAAAACCTGGTACCACAGCCACTCAAGAGAGGGAGAGGTTTTTTAAGTGCCAGGAAGGAAACAAAACTGCAGGATATGGCAGAAACGTACACCAAATCCATCATTCCTGGAGTGAACCACATTCCATGCCTCCACTCCAAACCAACAGATACAATACTAATGCTGAAAAAAATCCCCCCCCAGTCCCAACATACCACCAGGGCCGATAACATCTTCTTGCAAATATACCGGGTCTAAAGCCCAGCACAAACCACAAAAACCTTTCATCCGTGTACTTGCTTGCAGAGGCAAAAGGCATGTTCGCGGCTTTCACTGCGACCCACATAAAGATCACTTGGACAATGAAATATGGATCCAGTTACAACCTATACAGATGACAGAGTGAACAGGCAAAAGGGTGGGGGTGGCCCTGTACATTGCAGAGTCACTTGTTTGCACAGAACTGCTAATGCCTCAAATGACGTAGGGGAAGTTTAAAGCAGTAAAGGTCTAGACCAAAACCTAGTCATTGTGGTAGTCTACAAGCCTCCGGATGCAACATCCCAGCAAATTCCAGAACAGCGTTAAAAAAAACTAAAACCACTGTCTGGAAAATCTTCCAGCTCCTGCACCCAACATCTTGCTCCTGGGGGATTTCCAACTTAAAGGCACTAAAATGGAGGAATATACAAGATAATATTGTTGCAGAAATAACACAGGAGGCAGCTCTATGAAACTCACACACACACGAGCTTTTTAAATCTCTGCACAAAATTCAGATTTTATACCAGCAAATAATAGAGCCTACTAGACCTGAAATACACTAGACCTCATATTCACTAACAATGATGATCTGATAAAAATGTCACCATACCAAAAACAATATACTCAGATCACAACAAATTGAGGTTCAACAACGTATGCTAGGAGCCCCTGACCGACAAAATTGAACTAGTCCACGAGGAGCATTCACCCAAATTCCCAACTCAATAAACAAAAACATAAAGTGGGACCAAGTACCCAAAGTCCTAACCATATAAGCGGGGAAGATATACTAAGCAACACAGACCCAAACTTATGCCTATTTACAGGAAAAGGGGGGTTACTAGCCCTTTGTTCCGGCTTTTTTTATTTGACTTTTACAACACGCATGGTTACGGAGGAAAGATTCTTTTCCATTCCCCCATGGATATAAAAGGAAAATTAAAAAAGCCCAAAACTATTAAGAAAAAATCAAAGAAAACTCAGATGAGTGTGTATAAATAAATGTGTACATGTATGTGTAGTGTGACCTAAGTGTAAGTAGAAGTAGCAAGACATGCCTGTAATCTTGCATATTTATGAGACAGACAAAAGACATCAGCAATTCCTACCATCATGTAAAACAATCACAGGCTTTCGTTTTACACTCACTTGGCAGGATGGTAGTACCTCCCTGGGTGGTTGCTGTCTACCAACCTACTACCTATATAATATTAATACGTAATAATAATTATTATTAATACAATAATACATACGTACTAATATTATTAATAATAATATTATTAAACTATAATGTAATAATCATGTCCACTCATTATACTTACCTTAAAATATCTGTAGTCTTAATGTAGAGTGAGAGGTGAGTAAACAAGATGAAGTGAATAAACGAGAGAGGGAATGAGAGTGTAGAAGGTTCACGAGTTATGTAAACAAACGTTGTTGTTGTTGTTACCAGCCCGGACACGAATGGTTTTTGTTCACTCTGTCAATCCGACCAGAAAAACATCTCATATTTGTTAAGTTATATGATTATATGTTATGTGGCATGTTTATTATATAATTTTGAAAAAAAAATCATAGATGGATTAAGCAAAATGTCTATATTAACGTTTTATACACATTTAATGCACCTCAGCGATTATTATTGTGTTATCATTATTAATATGGCATCTTCAAGACCAATTACACTCTTAACCCTTTGGGGGTTTTTGACGTACTAGTACGCTTAAATTCTAGCACCCTCAAATCTATTCTATCATATGTAGGCCTACATATGATAGAATGGGTCTATGTGGTCATTGTGCGCAGTATAAAAAAATCCTGCAGTACACAGTGCATAATGAGGAAAAAAAAAACCTTTTTTTGGATTAAAACAGCGAATTTGCACTGAATTTTTGTATGGTATATATTGTTGTATTCTAGTTTTCTTGGTCTCATTTTATAGAATGGAAAACATATTACAAAAAGTGAGATGATTTTGACTAGTTTTACAATGAAAAGTACCTTGAAATTGAGCTCAAAGTAGCAGAAATGTTCGATTTTTATCAAAGTTCAAAAGTAAACAAATTATGCCAAGCATCCGATACACATCAACTGGTGAGTCTAATATTCTTTCACAAGTGCACTGATATTATCTATATCATTTCTACACTAATGCAGTAGTCTGCATAACAGTAAATCTTATTTTTTTTCTAAGAATAAAAATTCCAAGTGGAAAGCCAAAGAAATATAAGAGGGGCCTGGGGATGTGACTAACTAACAGAGAACTTGTTATTTTAGTGCCAGGAATGTCTTTCTTGTTTATTCTGGACCCTATTCGGAAATTGGCATCTTTTGAAATTTGTGTGAAATTGGCAAAATTGCTAAATTCTGACCACTTTATTGGATAGTTGAAATCAGTAAATGGGTGCTTTCTTGTACTCATTCGATAGAAAAAATGGAGTTCTAGCAAAATAGTTATGATTTTTGTCAAGTAGTGCACTGGAATTGGCCGAAAATAGAGCTCAAAGTGGGCAAAATCGCCGATGCGTAAACATCGTCGAGACTGCTAACTTCACAAGAGCACAATTCCGTAAGTTTTCCATCAAATTTCATACCACTCACTTATTTATCCATACCTCACCTGTGCTATTTGTGCTTGGGGATCAACTGCAGCAACACACCTAAAACCAATAATAACCCAACAAAAAGCTGCCGAAGAATAATCACTAAATCCCATCCCTGGCAACCCCCCCCCCACTCTTCATAGATCTAAACTTACTCCCTGTTCAGTACATCCACACTTACTACTGTGCAATCTACATCTACAGGACCTTGAACTCCAATATCAACCTTGACCTAAAACGCTTTCTTGATAGTTGTGACAGAACCCACAGGCATAACACCAGACACAAACATCTCTACGACATTCCCATGTCCGACTAAACCTTTACAAAATTCATTGTATGTCAAAGGCCCTAAATCTGGAACACCCTACTGAGAACTCTAGAACTGCAGACACATTCATCACCTTCAAAACTACCATTAGAAAACATCTTATCTCCCTGATAAACCCCATCAACTAACTACACGAATACCACCTGGTGGTTCACACTTACACTCACTCACCCATTTGACCATAAACAGAAATATTATCTCAATCCTAAAATAATGAATCCTATGATACTCCAATACTGAAAACTATGTACTGTGCCAAAACAAAAGCATTCACATTGCTAAACTCACAAACTAGTATTTAGTCACTTAGCCATAATACCAACTTACCTCATAATTTGTAATATTTTAAAATAAAGAATTAAACTAAGTCTGCCCGAAATGCCTAGCCATGCTAGGCGTTCTAGTGGTACACTCTGTAATCATTATTTAACTATATGTAAACCACACAACAACCAAATTCTGTAAATTCAACATTGTAATCTTTATAGAGAATAAACTTTGAATTTGAATTGAATTTGAATTGAATTATGATCGGGAAAAGATTCTCTATCTTTTCATAAGAAGAATTTTTTTTTTTTTTTAAATTTGGCCTACCCTGAGAACAAGTCTCTGAGAGGACCTGCTGACCCCCAAAGGGTTAATGAGTGGCTCTGAGACAGACAAGCAGACAGAAAGACAGACACAGGTAGACAGACACAGACAGGTAGACAGAAAGACAGACACACAGGTAGACAGAAAGACAGACAGGTAGACAGAAAGACAGACACACAGGTAGACAGAAAGACACACAGGTAGACAGACACACACAGGTAGACAGACACACAAGTAGACAGAAAGACAGACACTCAGGTAGACAGACAGACAGACAGACTCAAGTAGACATAAAAACAGACACACAGGTCGACAGAAAGACACACAGGTAGACAGAAAGACACACAGGTAGACAGAAAGACAGACACACAAGTAGACAGACAAACAGACACACAGATACAGACAGACACAGATATACAGGCAGACAGATACAGACAGGTTTATGTGCAACAGTGAAAACAAATAGAGAGTTCGAGAGTAAGAGCCTTTCTTGCCACAATCTCCAGTGCAAGATTTAGACTTCATCTTAGGGGCCATGGTGAAATTTAGTGACCACTTAGTACAGTTAATACAGTATGATGCTGCTGATAGGGCAGGGTTACTCAAACCGATGCTGCCTGAATGGCGCATTGCCGCCATGAGTATCGTCAAATATTGTACAGCGGTGTGCATCAGCCGGCCCAGCCCAGCTGCCAGATGCACGGTCGTAAGTCGAGTGGACGTATGTCGAGCAGGTCATAAGTCGGATGGTAGGTGTATATGCATTTTATCACTCTAGGGAGCTTTAAGCATCGTAGTATAGTATGTGTGGGTGGGGTGGCCAGGTGGGCTACCACACCTGACTTCTTAGAGTAAATACTACTCACCTTTTGCCCTACATTAAGACTACAAATATTTTGAGGTAAATAATGAGTGTACTGTGTGTGTATTTTATTTTTTAATGCCTAGTTCTATTCCTAACTTAATACAGTGGACCCTCACCTACACACACCTTAAATTCACTCACATCACCACTAGTTGCAGGCATTTTTCTAATTAAATCGTCATGCAACTTCCTAGCCTTTTCACATATGATCGCTTGAGAGATGCTATTTCCTGCTATCTGTTTTTTGCTTATCCACACCAATAACAGTCTCTCACCATCTTCTATCACTTGCGATCTCTGTTTCGAAAACAAACTTGCACCTTTTGCAAAAACAGCTTCCTTGATTACCGTTTTGTTGGCCAAGATAGTAGTGATGGTTGACTGGGGTTTGGTATACAACCTGGCCAGCTCCGAGACACGCACACCACTTTAGTACTTTGCAATTATCTCCTTTTTCAATTCCATACTAATTCTCACCCTTTTTACCACAGGGTTGGCACTAGAAGCTTTCTTGGGGCCCATGGTGAGTTACTTTGCAGTTAAAAGCACTAAAAACACTGGGATAATGTAAAATGTACCAAATGTATGCGTGGATGCGACTGCACTGGCTGGCTTGTAAACACTGGCACCCATGGGGCAGCTGAGGCTACATGTGGGATGCGTCCCAGACGAATTACATTGGGTGAGTTTTTTATCGTTAGGCAGGGCAAAATTTTCGCGTTCAAATGCTTCTTTAGGCGGATTTAACGTTATGCGATGCATTCGTTAGGCGAGGGTCCAATGTACTAGAAAATGGAGTTCTGCTTTCTGGCAAAGTCTGCTTTCTGGCAGTAGCCTGGAACCTAACCTGCTGAGTAAGTGGGGCCCTACTGTATATACAGTGGACCCCTGACATTCGATGGCATCGACATTCGATAAATCCGACATTTGATGCATTTTAATGCAAAAATTTTGCCTCGACATTCGATACGATTCGTATGAGACGTGTCCATGTGTGGCCTGAACTGCCCCGTGTGTGCCAGTGTTTACAAGCCAGCCAGTGTGCGCACATCTAAGGATACATTCAGTACATTCCATATTATCACTGTTTTTGGTGCTTGCTTCTGCAAAATAAGTAACCATGGGCCCCAAGAAAGCTTCTAGTGCCAACCCTTTGAGAAAAAAGGTGCTAATGACTATTGAAATGAAGAAAGAGATAATTGCAAAGTACGAAAGTGGAGTGCATGTGTCGGAGTGCAGGATGATTTGGTAAAGAAATTGCCTGCAACTAGTGGTGATGTGAGTGAATTTAAGGCCAGCAAAGGTTGGTTTGAAAGATTTAAGAATCGTAGTGGCATACACAGTGTGGTAAGGCATGGTGAGGCTACCAGTTCAAGTCCTAATGGAAGGGGATTCCCCTTCTAAACACTAACACCATCCACAATCTCCCCTCCTCTTATTCCATCAATCATCACCAGATCTTCATTAAAGGTAAGTGTCAATTACTCTATTGTTATTAATCTATTGTTATTGTAATTATTCTATTGCATTAAACTTAATACTATTTCATGTGGTAAAATTTTTTTTTCCATACTTTTGGGTGTCTTGCACGGATTAATTTGATTTCCATTATTTCTTATGGGGAAAATTAATTCGACTTACGATATTTTCGACATTCGATAAGCTCTCAGGAACTGATTAATATCGAATGTTGGGGGTCCACTGTATATAGTATAATAAGATTGTTTTATTAGTTTTGAGTTTTTAGTGTACATTTTCTTTGTCAACAGTGTGTTTGTGCAAAGAGATGGATCGATTAAATTTGGAGCTATAGAAGTCAAGAAGAAATAAGTGGAAAATGAAGCTTACTGTGTGGAGTGTAGTAAGTGGCAGAATATCTGGCCACCTTGTGATGAATGTACCAACAACCTGCACCATCCACAAAGTGCTTGATGCCTTTTGCACTTACAAGGTCAGTCTGGACCTCTTTCACACACAAAAACCCTGTGCTCCTCCATTTTTAATTTTCAGTGTTTTTTCTTCATGTTTATACATATGCATTTGGGTTGTGGCTTACCTTGAAATCTATGAGAATTCTGAGGGTGATCAGTTTGAATATTTTCTTCTGCCTTCCTTCCATTGTATTTTTACAACATGAGTCACATGACCCTGATCAGGCTGAGGGTTGCTTCCATTTATTACCACTCTCCTTCACTGTAACTTTCACACACACTTTCACTGTAACACTCTCACTCATTCACTGTAACTTACACACACTTCAGACAGCCAGGAAGATGACATTGTGGATAATGAAAGCTTTCAAAACAAGGGGAAATAATACCATGGTGACACTTTTCAAATAGCTTGTGGTAAGTGTTGATAACCCTGTTAAGGGCAGGAGAAATATCAGAGCTGGAATAGACAGATCTTTTATGACCTGCATAGAGCCAATAAAGTATTTAAATTACTGGAACTGCCCTAAAAAAATTTAAATATGGACTCACTGGAGTGGAGGAGAGTGAGATACATTATAATATATACATGTACCTGGAAAGTACTTGAAGGCCTTGTCTTGAATTTGTACACTGTCATAAGACCATACTGGAGTGAGAGATGTGGGAGGAGGTGTAAAATATTCCCAGTGAAAAGCAGGGTTGCTTTTCACTGGGAACATTATATCAGCGTCCATGGCCCCAAACTATTCAACACCTTACCAGAAGATATTGGAAACATTGCTGGAACAAGTGTAAAAATCTTCATGATTAAACTGGACAAGTATCTTCACCAGGTATCAGATCAACTAGGAATAATAATATAATAATAATAATAATAATAATAATAATAATAATAATGTTTATTTTGACATGATACATTGTCGTGCAAAGGAATACAATATGTAGTTGGGTGTGCATGCCAAAAAGCCCCTTTGTATGCAGAGCATTCTGGGTGCACTAAAAATTAACATAAGATGAAAAGGCAATCAATCTAACTGGTAGTTAAGTGTCAGCGTGCCTCGTTGTGCTCCCGGTTTTCTCGTGTTTTCACGGTGGCTCTTACGTGCTAGAACTTTAATTTGTGTCATCAATCCTATACGATACATCCCTCTAGCGCCTGGAACCAATCTTGGGCAGAAAACATTATATACTGAGTCAAAAAAGGAGAATTAGTGTGCACTGCGTAGCAGAGTTTACTGCCAGAGGGGAATCATAGGCCTGTTCCCGTGTGGAAAAAAAAAATAATAATAATTGAACTTTTCATGTCAGAGGAAAGAAAGTCTCCCTGATAACATTGAGTATACATAGTGTATAGTGTATTTCTACAGTGGCTCCCTAGTATATTGATGATAAGGCTAAGTGTCATTTGAAAACAGGTGAATTTGTAAATGAAGTGATAAGCCTATAGAGGAAGGTGCCAGAAGTCGCCAGAAAACTTACCACAGGTCAGCTGTTTTTAATAAATCTTACTGGCCTGCTAGTGTACTCGCATATAATCTAGTGATACCAGTGAATAGCAGAATACAGTGTTGTAGTAGCAACTAACCAGTATTATAATGGTACTTAGTGGAGTGGAGTGACTTTCATTAGTTTCTTTTCTTGAAATACGAGACGTTTACTGTGAATTTCGTATAACCTGTAGTTACAGCGGTCGCAATATACACAACGAGAAGCAATTATTACTACAGAAAAAGCGTCCTTCCTCCAAAATTTGCACCAGTCAACTATAGTGATAATATAGCATTTATTGTGGTGGAGACGGAAAAAAAAAATAGAAAAGCCAGATACAGTGATTGATAAACAAGGAGGTGACCGTTCGTCATTGTAGGAGCTACCAGATATCACCGGCTCTTCAACACGCAAGTTATACTTTTGTATCAGTCAAATCACATATTACTTGGGTAGATAATTTCCAGTAGATCCTTCATGTGTTAGCTCAAATCACCGACCAGTATGTTTTAAATAAGTGACCCACTGATCAGAGCAGATCGACTGGTCCGGACCCTTGACTGGTCCGAACCCTTGACTGGTCCGAACCCGGGACTGGTTTCAAACAGTTTCGTTGGACAATAAAGCAGACTGTAAACGGATGGGGTTGTAGGCGCCCTTTATAAACACAAACATTAAAAATCAGGAACGTGACGGTAAGCTGTCCAATATACAAAAAGAGTTAGAAACAGAAATACAAATAGCTAGAGCTTCATTTAAGGTTATTAATATAATATTCAAGAGGTTGCTAGTAGAATTGCAGTAAATCAACCATTCAAATCATTATGAAGCTGTGTGTAGTCTGTGGTCAGTCAAACAAACGGGCTTCCACATGGATAAATTGTCATTTTTGTGGAAATTGGTGTCACGCCCCTTGTGCAGATATCCCAGAACTAGCTACAAGCAGTATTAAAACAGAGAAGTGTTTCTGGGTATGCCCAAATGAGGAAAATCTGTGGACTAAAATCACAAGGGTATTAAAAGAGGACAACATCAAAGCTGCTTTCATAGAAAACCTGGAAGCTTTCTACAACAGATGGGAACATAAAAAGTCTGGGCTGAATGGTACTGCCATTGATACTGGCCATGGTAGTCAGAAAACTGTAAGGCTGGAGATGAAGTCCTGGTAGTCAGTAAATGTGGGGCTGATAGTGCTGTCCTGGGAGACAGTAATGGTGAAGCTGGAGGTGCTGTCCTGGGAGACAGAAATGGTGAAGCTGGAGATACTGTCCTGGGAGACAGTAATGGTGAGCTGGAGGTTTCTGTCCTGGGAGACGGAAATGGGGAAGTGGAGATACTGTCCTGGGAGACAGTAATGGTGAAGCTGGAGATTTTGTCCAGGTAGTCGGGAATTATACGCAGGAAGGAATACATATAAATGACCTCATAGGGGACAGGAGCCATAGTAGGGAAACAAGTGTAGTCAAAGATAAGATAAAACCAATATTGCAAACTAGAAATACCGCAGGAAATAGCAAACAAGAGGACTCCAATAGCAATAGTGAGGATAAATTACCAAAAACAACTGGTGGGAGCTCCATTGTTGGTGCTAGGGAGGATAGAAGTAAGACAGGGAAACATGCACCAACAGGGAATACAGTCACAGAAACCCAAGGCAAGCGGGAAACCAAGCCTGTGCACATACTATGCACTTGGTATCTGCTGGCATGGGAAATCTGGAAAAAACAGATGGGACGTGCAACTATGACGACCCTAGAAAATGCCATGCCATATGACAACAGGAAAATGCAAACTCCCTTCCTGTAAGCTTTTTCACCCTGAAATGTGTACCTCTTCAGTACAGGAAAGACTGTGCTATAACTTAAATTGCCAGGCATACCATCTAAAGGGGACAAAAAGATACAAAACATCCAGGCCATGGGAAAACCTGGGTAGCCACAGCCACTCAAGAGGGAGAGGTTTTTTAGTGCCAGGAAGGAAAAAAAACTGGCAGGAAATGGCAGAAATCGTACACCAAATCCAGTCATTCCTGGAGTGGAACCACAGTCGATGGCCTCCACTCCAAACCAACAGATACAGATACTAATGCCAGAAAAAAATCCCCCCCCAGTACCAACAATACCACCAGTCCGATAACATTCTTCTTTGCAAATATACAGGGTCTAAAGCCAGCAACAAACAACAAAATACCTTTCATCCGTGGACTGCTTGCAGAGGCAAAGGCAATGTTCGCGGCTTTCACTGAGACCCACATAAAGGATCACTTGGACAATGAAATATGGATCCCAGGTTACAACCTATACAGATGTGACAGAGTGAACAGGCAAAAGGAGGGGGGGTTGGCCTGTACATTGCAGAGTCACTTGTTTGCACAGAACTGCTTAATGCCTCAAATGACGTAGTGGAAGTTTTAGCAGTAAAGGTCGAGAACCAAAACCTAGTCATTGTGGTAGTCTACAAGCCTCCGGATGCAACATCCCAGCAATTCCAGGAACAGCTGTTAAAAATTGACCACTGTTGGAAAATCTTCCAGCTCCTGCACCCAACATCTTGCTCCTGGGGGATTTCAACTTAAGGCACCTAAAATGGAGGAATATAGCAATAATATTGTTGCAGAAATAACACCAGGAGGCAGCTCTGATGAAACTCACACTCACACGAGCTTTTAAATCTCTGCACAAAATTCAATTTAAACCAGCAAATAATAGAGCCTACTAGACTGGAGAATACACTAGACCTCATATTCACTAACAATGATGATCTGATAAGAAATGTCACCATATCAAAAACAATATACTCAGATCACAACATAATTGAGGTTCAGACATGTATGCGAGGAGCCCCAGACCGACAAAATGAGACTAGTCACGAGGGAGCATTCACCAAATTCAACTTCAATAACAAAAACATAAAGTGGGACCAAGTAAACCAAGTCCTAACCGATATAAGCTGGGAAGATATACTAAGCAACACAGACCCAAACTTATGCCTAGAACAGATTAACTCGGTGGCACTCGATGTATGCACAAGGCTTATTCCTCTAAGAAAAAGGAGGAGTAGATGTAAATAGAAAGAGACAGGCGCTCCCTTTACAGGCGACGGAAAAGAATAACAGAGCGGCTAAAAGAGGTCAATATATCTGAAATGCGCAGGGAGACACTGGTCAGAGAAATAGCAAGCATCGAACTTAAGCTAAAAGAATCCTTTAGGATCAGGAATCGCGGGAAGAACTAAAAGCTATAAATGAAATCGAAAGAAAACCCAAAGTATTTCTTCTCCTATGCCAAATCAAAATCGAGAACAACGCCCAGTATTGGGCCCCTACTTAAACAAGATGGGTCCTACACAGATGACAGCAAGGAAATGAGTGAGCTACTCAAGTCCCAATATGACTCAGTTTTTAGCAAGCCGCTAACCAGACTGAGAGTCGAAGATCAAAATGAATTTTTTATGAGAGAGCCACAAAATTTGATTAACACAAGCCTATCCGATGTTATCCTGACGCCAAATGACTTCGAACAGGCGATAAATGACATGCCCATGCACTCTGCCCCAGGGCCAGACTCATGGAACTCTGTGTTCATCAAGAACTGCAAGAAGCCCCTATCACGAGCCTTTTCCATCCTATGGAGAGGGAGCATGGACACGGGGGTCGTCCCTCAGTTACTAAAAACAACAGACATAGCCCCACTCCACAAAGGGGGCAGTAAAGCAACAGCAAAGAACTACAGACCAATAGCACTAACATCCCATATCATAAAAATCTTTGAAAGGGTCCTAAGAAGCAAGATCACCACCCATCTAGAAACCCATCAGTTACACAACCCAGGGCAACATGGGTTTAGAACAGGTCGCTCCTGTCTGTCTCAACTACTGGATCACTACGACAAGGTCCTAAATGCACTAGAAGACAAAAAGAATGCAGATGTAATATATACAGACTTTGCAAAAGCCTTCGACAAGTGTGACCATGGCGTAATAGCGCACAAAATGCGCGCTAAAGGAATAACAGGAAAAGTCGGTCGATGGATCTATAATTTCCTCACTAACAGAACACAGAGAGTAGTCGTCAACAGAGTAAAGTCCGAGGCAGCTACGGTGAAAAGCTCTGTTCCACAAGGCACAGTACTAGCTCCCATCTTGTTCCTCATCCTCATATCCGACATAGACAAGGATGTCAGCCACAGCACCGTGTCTTCCTTTGCAGATGACACCCGAATCTGCATGACAGTGTCTTCCATTGCAGACACTGCAAGGCTCCAGGCGGACATCAACCAAATCTTTCAGTGGGCTGCAGAAAACAATATGAAGTTCAACGATGAGAAATTTCAATTACTCAGATATGGTAAACATGAGGAAATTAAATCTTCATCAGAGTACAAAACAAATTCTGGCCACAAAATAGAGCGAAACACCAACGTCAAAGACCTGGGAGTGATTATGTCGGAGGATCTCACCTTCAAGGACCATAACATTGTATCAATCGCATCTGCTAGGAAAATGACAGGATGGATAATGAGAACCTTCAAAACTAGGGAGGCCAAGCCCATGATGACACTCTTCAGGTCACTTGTTCTATCTAGGCTGGAATATTGCTGCACTCTAACAGCACCTTTCAAGGCAGGTGAAATTGCCGACCTAGAAAATGTACAGAGAACTTTCACGGCGCGCATAACGGAGATAAAACACCTCAATTACTGGGAGCGCTTGAGGTTTCTAAACCTGTATTCCCTGGAACGCAGGAGGGAGAGATACATGATTATATACACCTGGAAAATCCTAGAGGGACTAGTACCGAACTTGCACACGAAAATCACTCACTACGAAAGCAAAAGACTTGGCAGACGATGCACCATCCCCCCAATGAAAAGCAGGGGTGTCACTAGCACGTTAAGAGACCATACAATAAGTGTCAGGGGCCCGAGACTGTTCAACTGCCTCCCAGCACACATAAGGGGGATTACCAACAGACCCCTGGCAGTCTTCAAGCTGGCACTGGACAAGCACCTAAAGTCAGTTCCTGATCAGCCGGGCTGTGGCTTGTACGTTGGTTTGCGTGCAGCCAGCAGCAACAGCCTGGTTGATCAGGCGCTGATCCACCAGGAGGCCTGGTCACGGACCGGGCCGCGGGGGCGTTGACCCCCGAAACTCTCTCCAGGTAAACTCCAGGTAAACAGTTCATACGGTCATTAGATGAGTTACAATCATTACAAAAGAATTGAGCATTCTGTTAGGTAGCTGTATGGCTGTAATAAATACTGAAGTGCAGTATTACAGTTTAGAACAGTATTACAGTTTAGAACAGTATTACAGTTTAGAACAAGTTAAAACAATTTACAACATGAAGTACAGTGGTACCTTGACTTACAAGTTTAATTAGTTACGTGACCAAGCTCGTAACTCAATTTGTTCGTATATCAAATCAATTTTCCTCATTGAAATTAATTGAAATGCCGTTAATCCATTCCAGCCCCCAAAAAAACCACCCCAGTTTTTTTGTTAAGGGATTTTAAATAAGAAAAATTTATTTATAAATAAGAAATATTGTATAAAAACATAAAACTTAATAAAAGAGAATGTAAAGAAATATACTGGTTTTATAAAGTGTATTTTCCTCGGAGATCAGACGACATGGGCTAAAGGAAGATGCTGGCAGAGGTGGAGGGTGGAAAAGATAGGCATCACCATCACTACTCCACCCACCACCTTCACTACTCTACCCACATCTATCACTACTCCACCCACCACCTTCACTACTCTACCCACATCTATCACTACTCCACCCACCACCTTCACTACTCTACCCACATCTATCACTACTCCACCCACCACCTTCACAGCTCCACCCACCACCATCACTTCTCCAACTACAACCCTCACTACACCCACCATTATCTCTGTTCCACACACCACCCTCACAGCTCCACTCACCACCCTCACTACTCCATCCACCACCATCTCTGTTCCACCCACCATTATCACTACTCCACCACCCTCACTACTCCACTCACCATTATCACTATCACTTGCTAAATATACAAGACATACACTCTTATTATTGTGCCTACTACATATACAGAACATTAAACTCCACTGTAAACCCTCCCCTGCAACTACTCCTCGACAGTTATAACAGAATGCACAGGCACAATACAAGGCATAAGGCACTTTTCAACATCCCTCGAGTCAGACTCTCACTATGCAAGAACGCTATGCACATAAAAGGCCCGAAGATCTGGAACTCGCTACCAGAACAGGTCAGGGATCCCCTGACAGCTTATAAATTTAGGACTGCTAAAAAATTCATCTTATCCCACAATATTAACCAAATCAACTAAACATCTGCTAACTAGTTTTATTATGTGATCTCTAGGCTGTTAATTCTGCCAATCCATAAAATCATATTGTTTCTCAATATTAATCAAATCTGCTAAAACATCTGCTAATTAGTATTATCATGTGACCTCCTGGCTTTTAATTTTGCCATTCCATAAAATATTACCACCTGCACCATTACTAGTAAGTTAGATTTTGTACTAAGTTTAAATAAGATTGTATTAAGTTCAAATAAGATAGTAAAACAGCTAACCACTATTCCATGTTTAGTTTTAAGTATAGTACTATGTGCTATTATCTTATCTAGTTTTAATTAGTTACTATGTTTTAGGATTAGTTTGCCCGAAATGCCTCGGAATGATAGTGGCTATCATTGTATTTAGCAAATTGTAATTACACATTGTAACCTTTACAAAGAAATAAAACTTTATTTATTTACTTATTTATCCATACACTGCCATAACTACTCCACCCACCACCATCACTACTGCACCCACCACCATCACTACTCCACCCACCACCATCACTACTGCACCCACCACCATCACTACTCCACCCACCACCATCACTACTGCACCCACCACCATCACTACTCCACCCACACCATCACTACTCCACCCACCACCATCACTACTGCACCCACCACCATCACTACTCCACCCACCACCATCACTACTGCACCCACCACCATCACTACTCCACCCACCACCATCACTACTCCACCCACCACCATCACTACTCCACCCACCACCATCACTACTGCACCCACCACCATCACTACTCCACCCACCACCATCACTACTCCACCCACCACCATCACTACTGCACCCACCACCATCACTACTGCACCCACCACCATCACTACTGCACCCACCACCATCACTACTGCACCACCACCATCACTACTGCACCCACCACCATCACTACTGCACCCACCACCATCACTACTGCACCCACCACCATCACTACTGCACCCACCACCATCACTACTGCACCCGTGGCCCGGTGGCCTGGTGGCTAAAGCTCCCGCTTCACACACGGAGGGCCCGGGTTCGATTCCCGGCGGGTGGAAACATTCGACACGTTTCCTTACACCTGTTGTCCTGTTCACCTAGCAGCAAATAGGTACCTGGGTGTTAGTCGACTGGTGTGGGTCGCATCCTGGGGGACAAGATTAAGGACCCCAATGGAAATAAGTTAGACAGTCCTCGATGACGCACTGACTTTCTTGGGTTATCCTGGGTGGCTAACCCTCCGGGGTTAAAAATCCGAACAAAATCTTATCTTACCCACCACCATCACTACTGCACCCACCACCATCACTACTCCACCCACCACCATCACTACTCCACCCACCATTATCACTACTCCATCCACCACCCTCACAACTCCACTCACCACCCTCACTACTCCACCCACCACCCTCACTACTCCATCCACCACCCTCACTACTCCACCCACCACTATCACTACTCCACCCACCACCATCACTACTCCACCCACCACTATCACTACTCCACCCACCACCATCACTACTCCACCCACCACCCTCACTACTCCACCCACCACCCTCACTACTCCAATCCACCACCATCACTACTCCACCCACCACCATCACTACTCCACACAACCACTATTAGTACTACCACCCACCACCATCACTAGTCCACCCACCACCATCACTACTCCACCCACCATTATCCTCTACTCCATCCACCACCCTCACAACTCCACTCACCACCCTCACTACTCCACCCACCACCCTCACTACTCCATCCACCACCCTCACAACTCCACCCACCACCCTCACTACTCCATCCACCACCATCACTACTCCACCCACCACTATCACTACTCCACCCACCACCATCACTACTCCACACACCACTATTAGTACTTCACACACCCATACTCCACCCACCCATCACTAGTCCACCCACCACCATCACTACTCCACCCACCATTATCACTACTCCATCCACCACCCTCACAACTCCACTCACCACCCTCACATACTCCACCCCCACCCTCACTACTCCATCCACCACCCTCACAACTCCACCCACCACCCTCACTACTCATCCACCACCATCACTACTCCACCCACCACTATCACTACTCCACCCACCACCATCACTACTCCACACACCACTATTAGTACTCCACCCACCACCATCACTAGTCCACCCACCACCACACTACTCCACCCACCACCATCACTACTCCACCTACCACCATCACTACTCCACCCACCACCATCACTATTCCACCTACCACTATCACTACTCCACCCACCACCATCACTACTCCACCCACCACTATCAGTACTCCACCTGCTGAAGGAACCTCAGTGAGGCAGTTAAATATCATAGAGGCCTTCCTTAATGTTTCTGGAAAAACTATGAGTGTTGAAATAGAGGTTACCTCTTCCTCAGATTTATACGAGAATCGAACAAGGGACGAGGTACCTCACTACAGTTTGGGATTAGTGTAGGAGTATTATCCTTCCAGTTATGTCTTGGAAGAGCATGTGGGACAGGACGAAGTACCTGACATTCCTTTGGGTACAGAGTTCGATTTGACTTCGGATACACCGCCACTAGTTGGCGGCATATCTGAAGCTCGCTTGTAACTCAGATTTTGGCTCACAGCTCAAAGCAACAAATCGACCAAGCGATGGCTTGTAACTCGGAAAACTCGTAAGTTGGGGCACTTGTAAGTCAAGGTACCACTGTATTACAATTTAGTACATTTGAAAACAATGAGATTAAAACATTTTTGATACAGTTTATAAAAAGTACAGTACAGTGGACCCTCGTTTTTCATGAGCATTGGAATTCATAATTTTCGCAAATCGTAATGTTTTTTCGCCAAAACATTGACTCGCAAATAGTCATTCGTCCCAAACGTGTACAAGCAGCATGAGCAGCTCCACACACCATTCACAGTCAGTGTGCCATTGTTTATCAGCAAGTGCCCATCACCCCACATGTTCATATGATACATTTTGTAATATTCCATTCTTTTTTAAGCTTGCAACTGCTAAATAAGCCACCATGGGCCCAAAGAAAGAACCTAGTACCAGCCTTTTGGTAAAGAAGGTGAGAGACACAATAGAATTAAAAAAAAGAACTCGTAGCAAAATACCAAAGTGGAGGAGGAAGAGAGAGGGGAGAATGTGCCTTCTTCAGTGATTCAGTGATTCTACGATATGTACGATACTAAAGCAGCACGAGTTGATAAAGGCTATAGTGCCAGCCAGCAATAAAGTGTAGTATTAACAGTGTAGCAAGTAAGTTTAGATTTAGATTTAGATTTTTTTATTTCCTTGCAAGTTTACAATATGGTTGACATATTGTAGGAAGTACGTATATATACATAGGTAGTTTACAGTGAGGGTTTACAATGATTTGTAGTGCAGAGAGAGCCACTATTATGCCGTGGCATTACGGGCAGTCTAAACTTAACAGATTACTGATTACTTAACACTAGACGTACAAAACAGTTTGATCAAGTTGCACTAAATATACATTAGGTTATACTTATGTCAGTTATATGTTATTCAACATTTGTATTAAAATATTTATGTTAAAATATGAGAAGTTATTGTACTCTGAGCATTTACTTTTGGGGTTCGGAGGCTAGGGGAGTAACACAGTGAGCAATTATAATTTGAGGCAGTGGAGAGTGATTTGGTAGCTTTGTTGGTGAGGTTAAGTACTGAGTATTTAGTTTTGGGTGAGTAAGTGGTTTTTAAGAAAAATCTTGAATTGATGTACAGGCAGGGTTCCTTTGATATTTGCTGGTAATGAATTCCAAATATTTGGGCCATTTATGTGCGTAGAGTTTTTACATAGTGTGAGATGGACATGGGCAACATTAGAGTGATCTGTGCCTTGTGTTGTGGTTGTGTGTCCTGTTAAGGTTGGTGAGAAGTTTGAGTGGAGGGTTTATATTTGAGTGTAGTGTTCTATGTATGTAGTAGGTACAATAATAGGTATGGATGTTCTCTATGGTGAGTAAGTTTAGACTTTTGACTATTGGTGGAGTATGCTGTCTGGAATGGGAATTTGTTATCATTCTGACTGCAGCCTTTTGCTGTGTTATTAGTGGTCTGAGATGGTTTATTGTTGTTGAACCCCATGTACAAATTCCATGGGTGAGATAGGGGTAAATTGAGTGAGTGATACAGGGCAAGGAGAGCTGGTTGTCGAACATAGCACTATATCTTTAATAGTATGCCTACGGTCTTAGAGATTTTCTTGGAGATTTGTTGTATGTGTGTCTGAAAATTGAGGCTACTGTCAAGGTGGATTCTTAAGAATTTTCCCTCTGTGAGTCTTGTGACAGTTGATCCACTTTTCATTATGTTAAGTGGAACATTGTAGCTCTTTTTCCAAACTGAATGAAACAGGTTTTGTCAATATTGAGAGTAAGCTTGTTAGTCATCATCCAGGTAGATATTTTCTGTAATTCAGCATTTACAGTGTTGGCTAGTATGACTGGGCTGGGTGAGAGAAGACATATGTAGTGTCATCTGCAAATAATATGGGTTTGAGTAGTTGAGATGCATTTGGTAGGTCATTGGTGTAAATGAGAAAGAGAATTTTGGGAGATGTTAAGTGAATGTATAGGAGCCTTTGAACCAAGTGAGAGAGTAATTGTGGTAGGGGACCTGAATGCTAAAGTAGGAGAAACTTTTAGAGAGGGTGTGGTAGGTAAGTTTGGGGTGCCAGGTGTAAATGATAATGGGAGCCCTTTGATTGAACTTTGTATAGAAAGGGGTTTAGTTATAGGTAATACATATTTTAAGAAAAAGAGGATAAATAAGTATACACGATATGATGTAGGGCGAAATGACAGTAGTTTGTTGGATTATGTATTAGTAGATAAAAGACTGTTGAGTAGACTTCAGGATGTACACGTTTATCGAGGGGCCACAGATATATCAGATCACTTTCTAGTTGTAGCTACACTGAGAGTAAAAGGTAGATGGGATACAAGGAGAATAGAAGCATCAGGGAAGAGAGAGGTGAAGGTTTATAAACTAAAAGAGGAGGCAGTTAGGGTAAGATATAAACAGCTATTGGAGGATAGATGGGCTAATGAGAGCATAGGCAATGGGGTCGAAGAGGAATGGGGTAGGTTTAAAAATGTAGTGTTAGAGTGTTCAGCAGAAGTTTGTGGTTACAGGAAAGTGGGTGCAGGAGGGAAGAGGAGCGATTGGTGGAATGATGATGTAAAGAGAGTAGTAAGGGAGAAAAAGTTAGCATATGAGAAGTTTTTACAAAGTAGAAGTGATGCAAGGAGGGAAGAGTATATGGAGAAAAAGAGAGAGGTTAAGAGAGTGGTGAAGCAATGTAAAAAGAGAGCAAATGAGAGAGTGGGTGAGTGTTATCAACAAATTTTGTTGAAAATAAGAAAAAGTTTTGGAGTGAGATTAACAAGTTAAGGAAGCCTAGAGAACAAATGGATTTGTCAGTTAAAAATAGGAGAGGAGAGTTATTAAATGGAGAGTTAGAGGTATTGGGAAGATGGAGGGAATATTTTGAGGAATTGTTAAATGTTGATGAAGATAGGGAAGCTGTGATTTCGTGTATAGGGCAAGGAGGAATAACATCTTGTAGGAGTGAGGAAGAGCCAGTTGTGAGTGTGGGGGAAGTTCGTGAGGCAGTAGGTAAAATGAAAGGGGGTAAGGCAGCCGGGATTGATGGGATAAAGATAGAAATGTTAAAAGCAGTGGGGATATAGTTTTGGAGTGGTTGGTGCAATTATTTAATAAATGTATGGAAGAGGGTAAGGTACCTAGGGATTGGCAGAGAGCATGCATAGTTCCTTTGTATAAAGGCAAAGGGGATAAAAGAGAGTGCAAAAATTATAGGGGATAAGTCTGTTGAGTGTACCTGGTAAAGTGTATGGTAGAGTTATAATTGAAAGAATTAAGAGTAAGACGGAGAATAGGATAGCAGATGAACAAGGAGGCTTTAGGAAAGGTAGGGGGTGTGTGGACCAGGTGTTTACAGTGAAACATATAAGTGAACAGTATTTAGATAAGGCTAAAGAGGTCTTTGTGGCATTTATGGATTTGGAAAAGGCGTATGACAGGGTGGATAGGGGGGCAATGTGGCAGATGTTGCAAGTGTATGGTGTAGGAGGTAGGTTATTGAAAGCAGTGAAGAGTTTTTACGAGGATAGTGAGGCTCAAGTTAGAGTATGTAGAAAAGAGGGAAATTTTTTCCCAGTAAAAGTAGGCCTTAGACAAGGATGTGTGATGTCACCGTGGTTGTTTAATATATTTATAGATGGGGTTGTAAGAGAAGTAAATGCGAGGGTCTTGGCAAGAGGCGTGGAGTTAAAAGATAAAGAATCACACACAGGGTGGGAGTTGTCACAGCTGCTCTTTGCTGATGACACTGTGCTCTTGGGAGATTCTGAAGAGAAGCTGCAGAGATTGGTGGATGAATTTGGTAGGGTGTGCAAAAGAAGAAAATTAAAGGTGAATACAGGAAAGAGTAAGGTTATGAGGATAACAAAAAGATTAGGTGATGAAAGATTGAATATCAGATTGGAGGGAGAGAGTATGGAGGAGGTGAACGTATTCAGATATTTGGGAGTGGACGTGTCAGCGGATGGGTCTATGAAAGATGAGGTGAATCATAGAATTGATGAGGGAAAAAGAGTGAGTGGTGCACTTAGGAGTCTGTGGAGACAGAGAACTTTGTCCTTGGAGGCAAAGAGGGGAATGTATGAGAGTATAGTTTTACCAACGCTCTTATATGGGTGTGAAGCATGGGTGATGAATGTTGCAGCGAGGAGAAGGCTGGAGGCAGTGGAGATGTCATGTCTGAGGGCAATGTGTGGTGTGAATATAATGCAGAGAATTCGTAGTTTGGAAGTTAGGAGGAGGTGCGGGATTACCAAAACTGTTGTCCAGAGGGCTGAGGAAGGGTTGTTGAGGTGGTTCGGACATGTAGAGAGAATGGAGCGAAACAGAATAACTTCAAGAGTGTATCAGTCTGTAGTGGAAGGAAGGCGGGGTAGGGGTCGGCCTAGGAAGGGTTGGAGGGAGGGGGTAAAGGAGGTTTTGTGTGCGAGGGGCTTGGACTTCCAGCAGGCATGCGTGAGCGTGTTTGATAGGAGTGAATGGAGACAAATGGTTTTTAATACTTGACGTGCTGTTGGAGTGTGAGCAAAGTAACATTTATGAAGGGATTCAGGGAAACCGGCAGGCCGGACTTGAGTCCTGGAGATGGGAAGTACAGTGCCTGCACTCTGAAGGAGGGGTGTTAATGTTGCAGTTTAAAAACTGTAGTGTAAAGCACCCTTCTGGCAAGACAGTGATGGAGTGAATGATGGTGAAAGTTTTTCTTTTTCGGGCCACCCTGCCTTGGTGGGAATCGGCCAGTGTGATAATAAAAATAAAATAATAAGTGGGCCAAGGACACTTCCCTGTGGAACACTGACTGTAATTGGTTGTGTGGAAGAGTTAGCTCTGTTTGTGTACACAGTGGCTTTTGTTGTGAAGGTATGACTTTTGGTAGTTGAGGGAGTGCCCTCTTATACCATAGTGTGTTAATTTTATGTGCAACAAATCATGGTCAACTGGATCAAAAACTTTACATAAATCGATGAAGATTCCCTGTGGAACTTCTTTTTTCCCCGAGAGCGGTGTATATTAGTTATAGCATGTGTATAATAGCATCATTCGTGTTTTTATTGGGCCTGAATCCAAACTGACATGGGTTGAGTATGTTGTGGGAGACGAGGTAGGAATAGATCTCTCTATGAATTAATTTTTCAAAGATTTTAGGGAGAAGGGGTAAGTTAGATATTGGCCTGTAGTTATCAGGTCTGCTTGATCTTCTCCTTTGTGGATTGGGGTGACCCTCGCTATTTTGAGAATTGCTGGGAAGGTGGAGGATTCGATGGATTTGTTAAACAGTGTTGCAATAATTGGTGACAGTACTTGGGAAGCTTTTTTGTACATAAAAGGTGGTAAAGCATTTAAATCTCCTGCCATGTTTTTTAGTGTGTTGATGATGAGTGAGATTTCTGTTGGGTTGGTTGGAGCTACGAATAGTGTATTTGGGTAGGAGCCAGTAAGGTAGTCTTTTGGAGGGGTGTTTGAGGTTGGGATTATGCTCACTAGGTTTTTTTCCTATGTTGGATAAGAAAACATAGTCTGTTTGCTGTTTCAGTCGGTGAGAGTAGGGGTTCATCAGGTTTTGTTAGTTTGGTTGTTCTGTTTTTGGATATCTTTTTGGTTCCTAGAATTTCAGATAATCTGTTCTTATAATACAATTTTTTTGACCACCTTATGAGGCTGGTTAGGATTGACGAGTAATGTTTAGTTTGGTCTCTGGTTATATGTATTATTTGCAAGGACATAAATAAATAAAATAAAATAAATAAATTTGCCCCCTTCTGTACTGTTTTTCATATAGGTGCTTCATATTAATGGATTTGAGGATACTGGGTGTTAGCCAGGGACTGTTCAGTCTCTTAGCTGTGATCTGTTTTGTTTTTTAGGGCAATGCATGTTATAGAGGTATTGGGTCTTTTTTAGAAAATTATTAATATATTCATTAGTATTTGTATAGATTTCTAGCTCTTTGTGCCAATCTGTGTTCGTCATTGCTGTTATAAAGCTACTAATAGCTGTCTTATTATGTAGTCTGAAGGTAACTTTAGTAGTTTCTTAGGGCAATTTACTACGCTGGTTATGAGAAAGGTAGGGTAGTGATCTGTGGTGTTATCTGTGATTCTGCCTGATTTTAAAGCAGATATGGTGCTTGTCCAGTTGTGGTGTATTATGGAGATACATGTCTCCGAGATTCTTGCAGGCTTTGTTACTGTTGGCAGCAGCAAGCAGTTGCTCATAGTGTTTGTGAATTCAGTTACTTGTGGGTCCTGGTCATGCAGGAGATTTACATTGAAGTCGCCTGCAAGTAGCAAGTGGTCTTTGTTTATGTGTGCATCAGATATCATGCTTTCTAATTTCACACTAAATTGGTAAATGTTTGACTGTGGTACTCTGTCGGTTTTTATCACTGTGGGAGGTTTCTGTAGGTCTCTGGATTCAAATTTAGCTGTAATATATTTTCCATGTTCATCCCTTGTGCGTGTATTGTTGATATATTCAAGTTGGTCTGAGTAGTATATATAGCTGTTCCTGCCCCCTGCTGGTCTGGCCTACAGTTGTGTATGGCTGTATAACCAGGAATGGCATAGATATCTGTAGTATCGAGCTTTAGCCAGGTTTCAGTGAGAGTAATAATAGACATACTGGCATGCAGGGAATTCAGTAATGCTGTGAGGTCATCGTAATGTTTGCTTAAAGATCTGACATTGTAATTAAAGATATAGTTATGTTATTGTTGGCTCTGAATAGTGCCTTTGCTTGCTCTGCTGTGTAATAATTACAAATGCTGTTAGATTCGTGTAGGTCATTTAATAAGAGGTTGATATCAGGATCTATGCTTGTAATCAAAGAATGAGTGTGATTCTATATCTTGGCCTAAGAACAACGTATTATGCTAAACTTAATAATATGATACTAAACTAATTAATCCTACTAGCTAATGGATTGTAACAAGTAATTATAAAAGACAGACATTTAGTTAATTCTTGGTATGGTACAATTTTGAGGATTTAATATTGCACTGGTTATAGTATTAGAGATACAGTGGACCCTCGCCTAAAGCTATTAATCCGTTCCTGAGAGCTCAACGTTAGGTGAAATTATCGTTAGGCGAATTAATTTTCCCCATAAGAAATAATGGAAATCAAATTAATCCGTTCCTGACACCCCAAAGTATGAACAAAAAAAAACTTTTACCACTTGAAATATTAATTTTAATACACACAAACTTAAGAAAACATGCACAGTTACATGACACTGGCCTTTATTGAAGATCTGGTGATGATTGATGGGATGGGAGGAGGGGAGAGTGTTGATGGTGTTAGTGTTTAGAAGGGGAATCCCCTTCCATTTGGACTTGAGGTGGCAAGTCCTTTTCTGGGGTTACTTCCCTTCTTTTTTTAATGCCACTAGGACCAGCTTGAGAGTCACTGGACCTCTGTCGCACAACATATCTGTCCATAGAGGCCTGTACCTCCCGTTCCTTTATGACATTCCTAAAGTGTTTCACAACATTGTCAGTGTAATAGTCACCAGCACGGCTTGCAATGGCTGTGTGAGGGTGATTTTCATCCAAGAAGGCTTGCACTTTAAGCCACATTGCACACATTTCCTTAATCTTTGAAGTAGGCAACTTCCTCAATTTCTCTATCCCCTCCTCCGAAGCAGTTTCCTCAGGTGTGGCCTCTTGCTGTTGAAGATGATCTAGCAGCTTATCAGTGGTTAGTTCTTCATTATCCTCCTCCACCAACTCTTCCACATCCTCCCCACTAACCTCCAACCCCAAGGACTTCCCCAATGCCACAATGGATTCCTCAACTGGCATAGGATTCCCAGGGTTAGCCTCAAACCCTTCAAAATCCCTTTTGTCTACACATTCTGGCCACAGTTTCTTCCAAGCAGAGTTCAAGGTCCTCTTAGCCACTTCCTCCCAAGCCTTACCTATAATGTTTACACAATTGAGGATGCTAAAGTGATCTCTCCAAAACTCTCTTAGAGTCAATTGAGTTTTTGAGGTCATTACAAAGCACCTTTCAAACATAGCTTTTGTGTAGAATTTTTTGAAGTTTGCAATGACCTGCTGGTCCATGGGCTGCAGGAGAGTAGTAGTATTAGGAGGCAAAAACTTGACCTTAATGAAGCTCATTTCCGCAGAAAGTCGCTCTGCCACGTCTGAAGGATGACCAGGAGCATTGTCTAATACCAGGAGGCACTTAAGGTCCAATTTATTTTCCAGGAGATAATTTTTCACAGTGGGGGAAAATGCATGGTGTAACCAGTCATAGAAGAAGTCCTTAGTGACCCATGCCTTACTGTTTACCCTCCACAGCACACACAAATTAGCCTTGAGGATATTCTTTTGCCTGAACACTCTGGGAGTTTCAGAGTGATACACCAATAAAGGCTTTACTTTGCAATCACCACTAGCATTGGCACACATCAACAGAGTAAGCCTGTCTTTCATAGGCTTATGTCCTGGGAGTGCCTTTTCCTCCTGAGTAATGTACGTCCTGTTTGGCATTTTCTTCCAAAACAGGCCTGTTTCGTCACAATTAAACACTTGTTCAGGTCTCAGTCCTTCACTATGTATTCCTTGAATTCCTGCACATATTTTTCAGCCACTTTGGTCCGAACTGGCAGCCTCACCATGCCTTATCACACTATGTATGCCACTACGATTCTTAAATCTCTCAAACCAACCTTTGCTGGCCTTAAATTCGCTCACACCATCACTGGTTGCAGGCATTTTTCTAATTAAATCGTCATGCAACTTCCTAGCCTTTTCACATATGATTGCTTGAGAGATGCTATCTCCTGCTATCTGTTTTTCATTTATCCACACCAATAACAGTCTCTCAACATCTTCTATCACTTGCGATCTCTGTTTCGAAAACAAAGTTGCACCTTTGGCAAGAACAGCTTCCTTGATTGCCGTTTTCTTGGCCACAATAGTAGCGATGGTTGATTGGGGTTTTGTGTACAACCTGGCCTGCTCGGAGACACGCACTCCACTTTCATACTTAGCAATGATCTCTTTCTTCATATCCATAATAATTCTCTCTCTTTTTGCTGTA
Source organism: Cherax quadricarinatus (assembly GCF_026875155.1). Taxonomy (NCBI): domain Eukaryota; kingdom Metazoa; phylum Arthropoda; class Malacostraca; order Decapoda; family Parastacidae; genus Cherax; species Cherax quadricarinatus. The sequence goes on from NC_069430.1 coordinate 4,866,205, forward strand.
GGGTTGGCACTAGAAGCTTTCTTGGGGCCCATGGCGACTTATTTTGCAGGTGCAATCACTAAAAAGGCTGTGATAATATGAAATGTTCCGATTGTATGCTTGGAAGCGACCGCAGTGGCTTGCTTGTAAACACTGGTACCCACGGAACAAGTGAGGCAGGCTCAGGCTGCACGTGGACGCATCTCGAACGAACCGCGTTGAGCGAGTTTTTTAGTGCTAGCCGAGGCAAAATTTTTGCGTTAAAATGTATCGCTAGGCAGATTTAACGTTATGCGATGTGTTCGTTAGGCGAGGTTCTACTGTATTGCTAACTCTTATTATGGTACAATTTTGATGATACAATAATGAATTGGTTATAGTATTATAGTATGGCTAAAGTTGTTGATTGAGAATAGAGTTAGCTTTCTGTACTGGAAGAGATACGCTGGTTGTAATATTAACCCTTTGACTGTTGCAAGCTCCTTTCTGAAACTGTCATTCTATGTTGCAAAATTTTTGGAATTTTTTTTTTATATTTTTTCTTATGAAATAATAGAGAATCTTTTCCCGATGGTAATGACACCAAAAGTACGAAATTTGGTCGAAAACTCATGGAATTAAGCTCCCGCGAATTTAGCGGTCTCAGCGACATATACGCATCTGCGATTTCGCTGACTTTTAGCCCTGTTTTTGGCCAATTCTCTTGTTCCAGTTGACCAAACTCATAGCTATTTCTTTAGAACAACATTTCTTTCTTTTAATTGAGTACAAGAAACTGCCCATTTACCGATTTGAACTACCCAATAAAGTGGTCAGAAATTGGCAATTTGGCTAATTTCATGCAAATTAAAAAAGATGCCAATTTCAAAATAGGGCCCAGAATAAACAATGTAGACATTCTTGGCACTAAAATAACATATTCTCTGCTCATTAGTCACATCTCTAGGCCCCTCTTATATTACTATTGCTTTCTATTTTGATTTTTTTTATTCATACAAAAAATACAAAATTTACTGTTATGCAGACTACTGCATTATTGTAAAAATAGTATAAATATCAGTGCACTAGCGAAAGAATATCAGACTCCCCAGTTGACGTGTATTGGACGTGTGGTGTGATTTGCTGACTCCTGAACAGTGGTAAAAATCGAACATTTCCGCTACTATGAGCTCAATTTCAAGGTTGTTTTCATCGTGAAACTAATCAAAATCATCTCTATTTCTGCAATATGTTTTCCATTTTATCACGTGAGACCATGAAAACGAGAATACAGCAATAAATTCTATACAAAAATAGACCTCAAAGTCGGCGTTTTAATCCAGAAACAACGGTCAGTTTTTTTTTCTCATTATGCACTGCGTGCTGCAGGATTTTTTTTGTGTGTTGCACACTGACCACACAGACCCATTCTCTCACATGTGGGCCTACCAGCTTTCTCCTGCTTGATTTTAAGCCGCTAGAATGTATGAGTATATATACGTCCGAAACACTGGCTTGTAAGACGTATATATACAACCAAAACAGTCAAAGGGTTAAACTTATAAAGGGCAGTACAAAGTATTTGAGTGTGAAGAACTATTTTGAGAGAATATAGTGATCAATTGTACAAAAGTAAAATGACAGCAAGGTAGAAAATGCAGAAATAATTTTCACTTCAGAAGAAGACTACACAAACCAACTAACTGACATTAGTACAAATCCCATAGAGTTTGAAAAAGAAATGGAAAACATGCCCACCCACTCAGCACCTGGAACAGATTCACGGAATGCTCTATTTATAAAGGAGTGCAAAGTACCACTAGCACGAGCCCTCAGTATTTTTTAGATCTAGGTGAAATACCGGATGCCTTAAAGAGTGCAGACATAGCTCCTTTGCATAAGGGAGGTAGTAGAACACTAGCTAAAAATTACAGACCAGTAGCCCTAACTTCTCATATCATAGAAATCTTCGAAAGAGTGATGAGATGGCAGATTACAAATTTCATGGACCACACAACCAGCATAACCCGAACCAGCATGGTTTTACAGCAGGACGATCATGTCTGTCACAGCTGCTGAACCATTATGACAGAATTACGGAGGCACTGGAAGACAACCAAAACGCAGATGTGATTACACAGATTTTGCAAAGGCGTTTGACAAATGCAATCATGGAGTGATAGCGCACAAAATGAAGGCCATGGGCATTACGGGGAAGGTAGGCAGATGGATTTTTGGTTTCCTAACACACACAACACAAAAAGTAGTAGTGAACAGGGCAAGATCTAGCATCAGCGAGGTCAAAAGCTCAGTGCCCCAAGGCACTGTCCTGGCACCTCTGCTGTTCCTCATCCTCATAGCAGACATAGACAAAAACACCCGGCACACTTTTGTATCATCATTTGCAGATGACACTAAAATAAGCATGAAAGTCAGTACGGTAGAGGATACTGAAAAAGTACAGGAAGACATAAACAGGGTTTTCCAGTGGGCAGTGGAGAACAACATGACGTTCAATGGTGATAAGTTCCAGCTGCTTAGGTATGGAAAGAATGAACTCAAAAGGAGCACTATATACAAAATTCAAGAGGGTCACCAAATAGAACGTAAGGAACACATAAAAGACCTAGGAATAATTATGTCAGTGGACCTTTCTTTTAAAGACCATAACAAGACAAAGATCATGACAGCCAGGAAGATGACGGTGTGGGTTTTGAGAACTTTCAAAACAAGGGAAATAATGCCGATAGTGAAACTCTTCAAATCGCTAGTGCTCCCTCACTAGAATATTGCTCAGTGCTGACGGCCCTGTTCAAGGCGGGAGAAATATAGGAGCTGGAACAAATACAGAGATCGTTTACGGCTCACATTGAGCCAGTAAAGCACCTAAACTACTGGGAACGCCTGCAAGTCTTGAACATGTACTCATTGAAGTGGAGGAGAGAGAGGTAGATGATAATATATACCTGGAAGATACTCGAGGGCTTGGTCCCAAATCTGCACACTGCCATAACAGCATACTGGAGTGAGAGATATGAGAGGAAGTGTAAAATAAACCCAGTGAGGAGCAGGGGTGCGGTTGGGACAATAAGGGAACACTGTATCAACATCCGGGGTCCCAGACTTTTCAACATCTTACGAGAAGATATCAGAAACACTGCTGGAACAAGTGTAGAATCCTTCAAGAGGAAACTAGACAAGTATCTTCACCAGGTGCCAGATCAACCAGGCTGTGATGGATATGTGGGGCAGCGGGCCTCCAGCAGCAACAGCCTGGTTGACCAGGCAAGCACCAGATGAGCCTGGCCCATGGCCGGGCTCAGAGAGTAGATAAACTCTTGAAACTCGTCAAAGGTATATCAGAGGACTGATAGTAAATATGGTATTGAACAAAATTTAAGCAGGTAATATTAATTAAAAATATAAAAAATAAATGAAATAATTTCTATGACAAGTATTAAATTTTTATGAACAACTTATCGATTAACCCGTAAATGGTCCAAGCAGATCTATGTTCACATGTGTAGTGCTACAAAAGTAGATCTAAGTTTTTTTTACATATTTTCAAATATAACAACAAAAAAAGTAGATCAAATTTTTTTTACACATTTTCAAATGTAGGAAAACAAAAAGAAGATCTACTTTTTTACATACTTTCAAATGTTGAAAAAACATATATATACGTTTGGACCGTTTACGGGTTAATCGATAGAAAAAGGTCAGCACGAAGCTAACTCCTCCAATGTTGTTGGAGGTACTGTATAGGGCCACTGACAACACCATCGCCGCTGCTGCTGCCTTCATCACCACTATGCAAGGCTTATTCTCTCAGTGGCCCTTATACACCCAACAACAACAACACAACACCACTCGTGACATACATAGTGACATTTTTTATTCATTCTAGAGTATATGTTTTTATGTTATTAATATTATTTATTATGTCGTATTAGATGAATTGTAATAGATAAATAAGCCGCCACAATTCCTAACATACGTAATGACATTTTATTCATACACCAACAAGAATTTTCAATAAAGGTAAGTATGATGATATTATTGTTCTATTCTTTATGTCTCATTGTTTTCTGTACATGTAAATCTATATATGTAAAAAAAAATATTTTTTTGTTAATATTTTTGGTCTGGAATGGATTAATTGGATTTACATTATTTCTTTTGGGGAAAATGGTTTCGCAAATTTTCAATTTCGCCGTTAGTCATCACACTCTCTGGAATAGATTAACTGCGAAAAATGAGGGTCCACTGTATTACTTTAGAACATGTTAAAACAACTTAAAATATGAATTATTGCAACTTACACCTACCATCCGACTTACGACCTGCTCGATATATGACCACTCGATTTACGACCATGTTTTGTATGCAAATGTTTTGGAAAATAAACAACTGTTTGTGTTTTACACAGTGTTTCTCCTAAGCCTTACAGTATAAAATACAGTACTAACAGCATAAAAAGTAAAGTAAAAAATGAAATAATAAATTAAAACAATAAAATAAAATCATTACTTAATGTGGTGCTGATATTCAGTAGTAAGGTTCGACTTACATCCATTTTGACTTTTGACCAGTTAGTCGGAGCCAAGCTTGGTCGTTAAGTCGGATGGTAGATGTAGTACATTTTAAACAGTGAGATTGAAAAACTTTTAAGTTTGTAGTAATGAGTAAAATGGTTGAGCAATCATCAGCAATATGCACTAATGAAATTGAAACAATTTTTAGTCGGGCAGTCTTAAATTATTTAGAAACTTCAGTAACTGATAGGTATTAAGTAAAGTGTTTGTCTGGTTAATTTTGGGTGATGAGGTGATTTCTAAGTAGGGCCTTAAGGGAGCATGTGGGCAATTTTCCGCGCCCGCTCAACCAAAAATCGAAAAATTATGGAAATGAGTTATATATACCGAAAAATAGCTTAACTCTTTGGCAACACAATGGTACAAGAATTAATGTTCTAAGACGTTTCTACAAGAAATTATAGTCATTTATATCAGGTATGGTAACGGCGATGTAGGTAGCGCGTCTGTTCTCAACCCATGTATTTTTTGGAATTTTTTCCTTGTTTTTTATTGCTTTTTCTTTGCATTATTCTTTCTAATATAATAATTGATTATTTGGCATCATATAAGAGTAAGTGGAGCTTATCAATAGACGTCTAGCCTATCAGGAAGCACCTGGGTACACTCGGCAGTACTCCCCCTGCAGATGGTTCCAGGTGAAATCACTTCATTATTACGTTTATATCAGCTTATATATCAACTATACAGCTTATTTATCTATCAGAATTGATCTAATATGATATAATAAACACTATAAATAACAAACAAACATGTTATATACTCTAGACTGAATAAAATAGGCCATAATATGGCGAGAGTCCACCAGCAGTACAGTGGACCCCCGCATAGCGACCTTAATCCGTGCAAGAGGGCTGGCTGTTATGCGAAATGTTCGGTATGCGAATGAATTTTCCCCATAAGAAATAATGGAAATCAAATTAATCCGTGCAAGACACCCAAAAGTATGAAAAAAAAAATTTTACCACATGAAATATACATTTTCCTACACACAAAGAGAAGGATACATGCACAATAGTAGAGTAGTACATGCACAATATATATTGTGCATGTACTACTCTACTAAATGAAGAATAAATGACACTTACCTTTATTGAAGATGCAGCAATGACTGATGAGACACTGTGTCCTGGGAGTGCCTTTTCCTCCTGAGTACTGTAGGTCCTGTTTGGTATTTTCTTCCAGAACAGGCCTTATCACACTGTGTATGCCACTACGATTCTTAAATCTCTCAAACCAACCTTTGCTGGCTCTAAATTCACCAATATGAGCACTAGTTCCAGGCATTTTCCCTGTTCACCTGGGTGTTAGTTGACTGGTGTGGGTTGCATCCTGGGAGACAAGATTAAGGACCCCAATGGAAATAAGTTAGACAGTCTTCGATGACACTGACTTTTTTGGGTTATCCTGGGTGGCAAATCCTCTGGGGTTAATTGTTTCTTGGTATTCTCAATAAGCCACACCAACAACGGTGGTACAGCAGCAGCAGCAGCTGACGGTGGTACAGCAGCAACAGACGATGCTACAGCAGCAACAGACGATGCTACAGCAGCGGCAGACGATGCTACAGCAGCAACTGACGATGTTACAGCAGCAGCAGACGATGCTACAGCAGCAGCAGCAGCAGACGATGCTACAGCAGCAGCAGCAGCTGACGGTGGTACAGCAGCAACAGACGATGCTACAGCAGCAACAGACGATGCTACAGCAGCAACAGACGATGCTACAGCAGCAGCAGACGATGCTACAGCAGCAGCAGCAGCAGCAGACGATGCTACAGCAGCAGCAGCAGCTGACGGTGGTACAGCAGCAACAGACGATGCTACAGCAGCAACAGACGATGCTACAGCAGCAGCAGACGATGCTACAGCAGCAACTGACGATGTTACAGCAGCAGCAGACGATGCTACAGCAGCAGCAGCAGCAGACGATGCTACAGCAGCAGCAGCAGCTGACGGTGGTACAGCAGCAACAGACGATGCTACAGCAGCAACAGACGATGCTACAGCAGCAGCAGACGATGCTACAGCAGCAGCAGACGATGCTACAGCAGCAGCAGACGATGCTACAGCAGCAGCAGACGGTACTACAGCAGCAGCAGCAGCAGCTGACGGTGGTACAACAGCAGCAGCTGACAGTGCAGCAGCAGCTGACAGTGCAGCAGCAGCTGACGGTGGTACAGCAGCAGCAGCAGCTGTACCACCAATAGTAGCGATGGTTGATTGGGGTTTATTATACAACCTGGCCAGCTCGGAGACACGCACTCCACTTTCATACTTATCAATGATCTTTTTCTTCATCTCTATAGTAATTCTCACCATTATTGCTGTAGGGTTGGCACTAGAAGCCTTCTTGGGGCCCATGGTCACTTATTTTCCAGAAAAAATCACCAAAAACACTGTAATAATACGAAATGTTCCGATTGTATGCTTGGATGTTACCGCGGAGGCTGGCTGGTAAACAATGCCACCGACGGAACATGTGAGCGTGGCTCAGGCCGCACATTGGACGCGTCTCGGACGAAGGGCGGTGAGCGGGTTTTTGGGCGGTATGCGAGGCAAAATTTTTGCGATCAAAGCGTCCGGTATGCGGATTGTACGGTATGCGATGCGTCCGGTATGCGGGGGTCCACTGTATTTCGATATAAGAGTTACTCCTGGTTTCCATGTTGTATTGTTTGGTCTGTGAGTGATAGAAAACAGTATTTTGAAGAGGATAACTGCACTAGAACATCAATTTTCTTAGAAAACCACTGAAACAAACGCGATTTTCGCGAAAAAAAAAAATTTTTTGGAGACGGCGGGCCGGCCGGCGTTCCAGGCCTATATCTCGGAAGTAACTTTTTCACTTATTTCGCTAAATTACACCATTATTAATGATTGTATTAAAATGATTTTCACTCACAATATAAAACAAAGTGTGTGTGACTATTTGCGGCTTCTTTTTTTGGAATATATCAAATATTTTTGATTTTGTGGGAGGTAAAAGGCAGATATTTTGGTGAACGCCAAAAAGTCTATCAAATGTATTTTTTTTTCCATGATAATAAGATATATTAGATGAAACATGTTCCTCCAAAAGTCGTGTCAGATGTATTCTAACGGTTGGGATTGTTGGAAGTGCCACTCGAAGTGCCATTTTGTCATACCTTGCTGCCATATATGAAAAGTCATTAAATATTTTTTTTCTCTGTTGTTTGTTGGCCAATCATACTGAAACTTTCTCACATTCTTCTACATATGAACCTCTAAATGTACACCAAAAATAAAAAAAATTGGTTGAAAAATAAAAAAGTAGGCCGCAATTTGGTTGAACTACCCTTAAATTTATTTGCATGCAGGGGTCCTTTAGTGTGTTCTGGCAGTGAATTCCAGATCTTCGGACCCTTTACGTGCATAGCATTTTTGCATAGGGATAGATGGACACCTGGCATATTGAAGAGTGATTTGTGTCTTGTATTATTGCTGTGTGTTTTGGATATGTGGGTCAGCGGGCCTGGTTGACCAGACAAGCACCAGTCAAGCCTGGCCCAATGCCGTGCTCTGGGATTAAAAAATTCTCAGACACTTATTGAAAGTATTAAAGGTAGGCACAGTGGGACCCACAAAAGTAGGAGGGAGTGAATCTGGGAAGCAGCAAGTTGAGAAGCTGGGTCAGGAGATGAAACTTGACCCCTGCAACTACAGTGCAAGTGCAATTAGATGTGTACATCTGTGGTGCCACATCTTACAGCTGTACCATGAATCTTGGCACTGTCTTGATTTTCCCAGTGTCTTTCTGCAGAGAGATTTTCACATTATTTGGGTTAGGTTCCAGCACCTGGGCTTTTCGATGATCATACAGGGGTGGAGTTGTACGTATATTGTCATAGAGGTGGGTTAGGGTTGTACATTTCTCAAATGATGAAATGACCAAAGTAAATCTTGTACAATAAGATGACGTTTGTTTGGTTTCTTATGAGAGTTACTGATGTGATTGCCATGTTCATTCTCAGGGCATTACTGCTAATACTGGATATACAATTAGAAGCAGAGACAACTTGGTCTTGAATCCCAATAAGACTCTTAAACAAGCTAACATTCAAGATGGAGAAACTCTCATCATTGGTCTTCCAGGTTAGTGGTTGATTCTGTTTTATATAAAAAATTCAACAACTTAGAATCCCCAGTACTTTGAGTGTAGACTTAATTTTATACTGCACTATATTGATTACCTTTTGTGATGGTGGATGTAAGAAAGTGTTTACTACAAGCAGTGGCATACCTAAGGTATAAGGTATAGCAGGTATGGCACATGCCCTAGGTGCCACTTGAAAGGGGGCACCACCGAGCAGTTTTTATTAACCCTTTCAGGGTTGACAGGCCCTCTCCCAAACTTGTTCTCAGGGTCGAAAAATATTAAAAAAAAAAATTTTTCTTATGAAATGATAGCTTTTTTTTTTTGTGAGTATTATTGGCCAAAAAAAATTTTTTTTTGCAATCAATACTTACAGAGATATGGAGGCGTGAAGTTGGCAGAAATTGAACTGCATATGGCAACATCGCCGACTGCCGGTCACCCGGTAATAGTTTACGTATTATGTTTTTTTCTACTTTTTTCTTTTATTTTTTAATATTTTATTTTTCAAGTAACTTTTATGGTCTCTGAGACCAATATAAAGACTACTTGGTATATATTCACTCATTGTATACTACACAATAATAGCACAAACTTTGCTGTCATTATATTGTTTACAAAACATGGTTATACAAACCAACAATAAGAAATGTTGTTTATTACTATTTTTCTATCATATATATCATATATATTATATATACATATAGAGTCACTGGACAGGTTCCTATAACTATAAGAGGTTCTGAAAGCTTGTAGTTGTGTGGGGGTGGACTTGTAAATATGCTAAGTCACTGGTGTGTCTTGTCACAGTGATGCATCATACCACCACTCACTAACCCTCACTGCCTTCCACAACACATTCCTTCCTCCCCACAAACCTACCTACCTTCCTTCCATCCTTCCTTCTATCCACTCATCTCTTCCTACCTACCTTCCCTCCTTCCTTTCATCTCTTCCTACCTACCTTCCCTCCTTTCTTCCTTCCTTCCTCTCATCTCTTCCTACCTTCCCTCCTTCCTTACTTCTTCTTAACTTTTTTCTTCATTCAAGTAATTTTATGGCCTGTGAGACCAATATAAGGTACAGTGGTCCCTCAATAATCGTCCGGCCTGAAAGTCGTCCATTTCGGAAATAGTCCTGTTTTTTTCGTCAAAATATTGGCTCGCAAATGGTCCGGTAACTCGCTAATAGTCCTAATAGTCCTTCGTCTTGGATGTGTACTCAAGCTCTGAGCCACCTCGGCCTTTCCTTCCCAGCCAGTGTGCCATTGTTTACCAGTGAGTGAAGGTCTCCTCACATGCTCCTACGAAATATTTCATAATATTCCATTGATTTTAGTGCTTGCAAGTGCTAAATAAGCTACCATGGCTCCAAATAAAGCTTCTAGTGCCAGCCCTTTGGTAAAGAATGTGAGAAACACATAATTTATGAAAAAGTTTGTAGAAAAATACAAAGATGGTGGTGGTAGAGTGGAAGCAGTTGTGATAGTGGTTGATGAACATAAGAAAGGAGGATCACTGCAGCAGGCCTGTTGGCCCATGCTCGACAGGTCCTTTACAATTCATCCCACTAACGAAACATTTTCCCAACCCAGTCCTCAATGCTACCCAAGAAATAAGCTCTGATAACTCTATCCACTCATTTGGGACTTGCAAATGATGAATTGCAATGGGATGAATTGTAAAGGACCTGCTGAGCATGGGCCAACAGGCCTGCTGCAGTGATCCTCCTTTCTTATGTTCTTATATTCTTATGTTCATCAACCACTATCACATCGCTATTGGGCGGTGTTCGCATTGCTATTGGGCCGTGCGGACGTGCTGCGCAGTAGCTCCTGATTGAGTTGGCTTTTGTGCAGTGTTGACGTGTACTTAGCTCTGTGAAGACCTGTTTGCGCGCTCTCTACGAATTGAAGCAAGATGCCCTCCATCGAGCAACTTCACCAACAGCTTAAGGAAGAATTGAGGATGGCGAAGATGGAGATTCGGCTACTGACCGAGGAAAACAAGAAGATTCGTAGTAGTCCTCCTGTTTTGAGTCCTCAGGTCAAGAAGGGAAACTGGTCAGTGGCTGGACAGCAGGAAACGAAGTTGACGATCAAGAAGACGAATGGAAAGGTAGAAACGATGAAGAAGAAAGAGACTGCCGTGGAAACTGTTGTGGAAACATCTAATACATTCTCAGTGCTACCCAACGAATGTGAGTCGACTGCTGGGAACATCACGACGAACGACACCAAGGAAGGTAAGAATATTGTTGTTGTTGGGGATAGCCAAGTTAGGTTATGTGGATAGGGCGTTCTGCTTGAAGGACAGGAGTAGGAGACAGAGAGTTTGCTTTCCTGGGGCTGGGATGGAGGATATTGTTAGCCGTCTGGATGACATCATGAGAGGTTATGGGAGCAATCCTATTATCTGTCTCAGTGCTGGAGGCAACGATGTTGGCAGACGTAGGAGTGAAGACCTGATTAGCAGGTATAGGTCAGCAATAGAAATAATTAGGAGTAAGGGTGGGAACCCTGTCATAGTGGTATTTTGCCAAGGAGAGGAGTTGGAAATGAATGGTTGTCCAGGGCAATTGGTGTCAATTGCTGGCTGGACAAATACTGTAAGGACAATGCGGTAACATTCATTGACAACTGGGACCTCTTCCATGGCAGAAATGACATGTATGCCAGGGATGGGGTTCACTTATCTAGGTCTGGGGTGGTAGCACTGGCAACTGCAGTAGAGGGAGCAGTTAGGGCTTTAAACTAGGAATAGTTAGTGGTATGGGTTTTGGCAGGAAAACAGTGAAGTCCCAGTGTAGTAATATTACGAGTTCTAGGGGAACTAGTAATAAGCGGAACAAGGTAGATATTGAAAAGCCAGGGACTTTGGGTGATAAGGACAGTAATAGGTTTAGTAGAAAAACAGAAATGAGCAGGAAGGGTAAAGAGAAAGGAGAGTCTTTCAATGTTTATTATGCTAATTGCCGTAGTGCTAGGAATAAGATGGACGAGTTGAGATTAGTTGCTAGTGCAGGTAACATTGATGTATTTGCCTTAACTGAGACGTGGTTTAATTCAAAAAGTCGGGACATGCCTGCGGAATGTCATATTCAGGGTTTTAAATTGTTCCAAGTAGATAGAAGTATCGGGAAGGGGGGTGGGGTGGCAGTGTATGTCCGAGATCGCTTGAACTGTTGCATAAAAACGGGTATTAAGTCTGAAATAACACATACAGAGTCTGTTGGATAGAATTTTCAGAGGGGCATAAAAAACTGATTTTAGGAGTGATATACCGTCCCCCAAACTTAGATAGGGACCAAGGGAGACTACTATGGGAGGAAATTGTTAAGGCCACAAGGCACGATAATGTAGTAATTCTAGGAGACTTTAACTTTAGTCATATTAATTGGAATTTCTTGACTGGGAATTTAGAATCATATGACTTTTTAGAAGTAGTTCAGGATTGTTTTTTGAAGCAGTTTGTGACAGAACCTACAAGGGGAAATAGCCTGCTTGACTTAGTTATGGCAAACAATGAATCCCTTGTTAATAATTTAGAAATTTCAGAGGAACTGGGTGCTAGCGACCACAAATCAATTACATTTAGCATTGAATGGAAGTACGATAGTAGCGATAACTCAGTAACAGTCCCAGATTTTCGCTTAGCAGATTACGATGGGCTTAGAGAACACTTATCATCTGTTGACTGGGGTAACGAAGTGAGCTATCAATATGACAGTTTTCTGAACACTATACATGCTGCTCAAAGAACGTTTATCCCATATAAAGAAATTAGATCAAATAGAAATGACCCAAAATGGATGAATAATAGGCTCAAATATCTACTAGGGCATAAGAAAGGAATTTATAGGCGTATCAAAAGAGGTGAGGGTCATCTTATGAATCAGTATATTGACATTAAGAGGGACATTAAAAAGGGGATAAGAAAAGCTAAAAGGGACTATGAAATTAAAGTTGCTAGGGATTCTAAAACTAACCCAAAAAGTTTTTTCCAGGTCTATAGAAAAAAAGTTAGAGATAAGATAGGTCCCCTTAAAAATAACTATGGGCACCTTACTGACAAAGAGAATGAAATGTGCTCGATTTTTAATAATTATTTTCTCTCAGTTTTTACACAGGAAGACACTAACAATATTCCAGTAATTAATTTTTATAGTGGGCTAGAAGAAGATAAATTATGTAACATCACAGTCACTAGTGAAATGGTTGTGAAGCAGGTAGACATTCTGAAGCAAAATAAGTCGCCGGGTCCTGATGAGGTTTTTTCAAGGGTTCTTAAGGAATGCAAAGTGGAACTCTGTGAACCATTAACTAATATTTTTAATTTATCTCTTCAAACAGGTGTAGTGTCTGATATGTGGAAGATGGCTAATGTAATTCCTATTTTTAAAACAGGGGACAAGTCGTTACCGTCAAATTACCCCCAATAAGCCTGACCTCAATTGTAGGCAAATTACTAGAGTCAATTATAGCTGAGATTATAAGAAGCCATCTCGATAAGCATAGCTTGATTAATGATACTCAGCATGGATTCACAAGAGGCCGGTCTTGTCTAACTAATTTATTAACTTTCTTCAGTAAAGCTTTTGAGGCTGTTGACCACGATAAAGAATTTGATATTATTTACTTAGATTTTAGTAAGGCTTTTGATAGAGTTCCACACCATAGACTGTTAAAGAAAGTGGCAGCTCATGGCATTGGGGGAAAAGTGCTCTCGTGGATCGAGTCATGGCTCACTGACAGGAAGCAGAGAGTGTCCATAAATGGGGTTAAATCCGAGTGGGGATCTGTAACAAGTGGCGTTCCACAGGGATCAGTCTTGGGCCCGTTGTTGTTTATAATATATATCAATGATCTTGATGAGGGAATTACTAGTGATATGAGCAAATTCGCCGATGACACAAAGATAGGTAGGATAATTGATTCAAACGTAGATAAATGTAGATAAATGTAGATAAATGCAAGGTTCTGAAGCTTGGGAGTGCCCATAACCCTAATACTTATAAGTTAAATGATGTAGATTGCAAAAAGGACTTGGGGGTTATGGTGAGCAGCAACCTTAAACGAAGACAGCAATGCCTAAGCGTACATAATAAGGCAAATAGATTACTGGGATTTATATCAAGAAGTGTAAGCAACAGAAGTCCAGAGGTCATACTGCAGCTTTATACATCATTAGTAAGGCCTCACCTAGATTATGCAGCTCAGTTCTGGTCTCCATATTACAGAATGGACATAAATTCGTTAGAAAACATTCAGCGTAGGATGACTAAATTAATACATAGCATTAGAAATCTTCCTTATGAAGAAAGATTGAAGACTCTTAAGTTACATTCACTTGTTAGACGAAGAATGAGGGGAGACCTGATCGAAGTGTATAAGTGGAAGATAGGTATTAATAAAGGGGATATTAATAAGGTCTTGAGGATGTCTCTCCAAGAGAGAACCCGCAGTAATGGATTTAAATTAGATAAGTTTAGATTTAGAAAGGACATAGGAAAGTATTGGTTTGGAAATAGGGTAGTAGATGAGTGGAACAGTCTACCTAGTTGGGTTATTGAGGCTGGGACTTTGGGTAGTTTCAAATTTAGGTTGGATAAGTACATGGGGAATCAAATTCAAAATGGGAATTGACACAGTTACTTTTTGCTGATGATACTGTGCTTATGGGAGATTCTAAAGAAAAATTGCAAAGGTTAGTGGATGAGTTTGGGAATGTGTGTAAAGGTAGAAAGTTGAAAGTGAACATAGAAAATAACTCAGGGAACCGTCTCTTGCCCCCCATTATTGTAAAAGCAAGCGGAAATGTCCTCTCGCTTTTGTTTTTCATTACTTTTTAACAAGTCACTAAAAAACTAGAACCTTCCCAAAATTTACTCGAGACAGCAAGGGGGTTACACCAATACAAAAAGGTGGTGACCCTACAGATGTAAACAACAAATGGGCCAAATATAAAACTTACATTGCAACCCCCAAAAACTTCGAAACTCGGGCCCAGGAGACTGTATTCTTTTAAAAACGGCACAAAACATACTTAACCCATCCCAAATTTGGGTTTCAGAAAAAAAAAAAGCACAAAGATGAAATTGAAAAAAATGCTAGATTGCTTTACACAGTTTGGGAAAATTTGGAATTTTCCAAATAGGATTTTTTTATTGCCCCTAAGAAAACCTTTTAAACCAGAAAACCCAAACGGAAACCCAAACTCACAAAACTTGACCTTTTGGGGTTAAGGGCATTGCCCTTGAAATTTTTTCAAATCCTACCTTATTTAATTTGAAATTTTTCGTATGTCCCCAAATTAAAGCCCACGAAACCCAATCAAAGATGGCCACTTTGATACGGGATTTCCCAAAAGGGAAAAGTGCCCTTGGCCCCCGTCTTCCCATTCATCATGATCCCCAACATCCCCCAACCCCATAAAACCCATTCTTTTTGGGTGAGACACAAACTTATTTTAAACCTCACCCTAATTTTGCCACCCTCAACACCATTTTTAAAATGAGGATTTGCTCAAAATCCCAAAATTGGATGACACCCCAGAAAAATTTTACATTTAACACAGAAAAACCTACTAAAATTAAATTTTTGGGTTTACCCGAGCAGGTGCTCAAAACTAAACATTAAATTGAAAGCACTCAAAATTCCCAGACAAAATAAAAGGCAAATTTCCAAGGCCTAACCTTGACAAAAACTTGATTTCAGCACCCTTTTCCAAAACGGGGGAATCCTCCCCAAAGAAAACATACTTTTTTCCGAAAAATCCCCTTCTCCCCAACATAAAACCCTTTCACTCTTTTAAACCCCCTTTACCCCCAACCAAAGATATTTGTGCTTGGGTTCAACTCCAGCAATACCCTAAAGGGCCAATAAAAAAACCAACAAAAACCCGCAGTAAAAATAATTACAAAAACCCCCAATCCTGGAAAACCACCCCCCCCCTCTTCTTTGACCCAAAATTTACTCCTGTTCAGAATCCACACTTACTTTTACGGGACCTTAAATTCCAATTTAACCTTGCCCAAAAAAAATGTTTTTCTTGAAAGTTGTGACAGGCCCCACAAGCATAACCCCCAAACCACAAAAATCCCCCACGACTTTCCCCCCGGCCCGACAAAACCCCTTTACAAAAATTCAATGTATGTCAAAGGCCCCTAAAATCTGGAACCCCCAACCTGAAAACTCTAAAAATGCAGACAATTCTCCCCTTTCAAAACAACCGTTAAAAACCATCTTATCCCCCGGGAAACACCCTGTAAATTAACTAAAAAAAAACCCCAACCTTGGGGGTTGCATTTTTCATTTCATTTCACCCCCATTTGCTTTTAAGCACGAAATAGTATTTTAAATTTTAAAAATAAAAACCCTTATCTATTTTCACAATTTTTGCCTGTGTTTACCCCCAAAATTTTGGAAACTATTTTATTCTGCCAAAACAAAAGCTTACATTGCAAAACTCACAAATAGATTTAGCCCAATTAGAAATTTAGAAAAATTTACTCCACAATTTGTAAAAATTTTTGGGTTTAAAAAATTTAAAACAAAGGGTTTTCCCAAAAAATCCCTCCCCTCGTAGGGGGTTTCTATGGCCCCCTTGAAATTTTTGTTTTTTTATTAAATGAAACCCCCACAAAAAATAACCAAAATCTGAAAAAACCCCAATTTGAATCCTTATAAAAAATTTAAAATTTAAAATTTTTGATTTAAATTTGTTTGAAAGACCCCAATAGAGTCCCAGGGTGGGCGGGGTTTGGGGGTTTTAAGGGGGGAGTCTCAAACCCTTCAAAATCCCTCTTTTTGGACACAATCGGGCCACAGTTTTCTCCAAGCGGGGTTTTTAAAGCCCTGGAAGTCACCCCCCTCCCCCAAGCCTTACCTATAAGGTTTAAATGCAATGGAGGATAGGAATTTTGTTTCCCTCCATTAACTCTTTTAGGGTCAAGAGTGCCCAAAGGTCATTTAAAAACCCACATTTGATTAAAAAGCATTTTTAAAAACACTGCTTTTGTGTGGGTTTTTTTGGGAATTAAAAATGACCTGTTTGTTATGGGTTTTGGACTGGAGGGAGGAGTGGTGTTTTGGGGGCAAAAAATTCATTTTTTTAAAACTGAAGCCCCCAAAAAAAATTGGGTTTTTTCCAAGTCTGGAGGATGGGGCAGGAGCATTGTCCAGTAACAGGGGGCCCACTTAAAGGGGGCCCAATTTTTGAATAAAAAAATTTTTTTTCCGGGGTATTTTTTCACATTTGGGCCAAAAACATCTTTAAAAATTTTTGCCTTGTGTTCCTTCCCTTATGCTTAGCTTTCCACATAAACACACAATCTTTCTTCATGACATTGTTTTTTTTAAAACTCTGGGGGATTTTTTTTGAGTGTTTACAAAAGTAAAGGTTCACTTTAAAACCCCAAACTACCCTTTCCCACACAAAAAAAGAATAAGCCTGTCTTTCATAGGCTTGTGCCCCCTGGCAGTCCCCCTTTTCCCTCCGGGTTTAAATGCAGGTCCTGTTTGGCATTTTTTTTTCCAAAAAAGGGTTTTTTCCCCCTCACAATTGAAAACTTGTTGGGGTTCGAACCCCTTCGCCTTTACATAGTCCTGGAATTTGGAACTTTACTTTTCCCTGCACATTTGTAAAGAACTTGCGCCTCACCATGCCTTACAGCCCCTTGGGAAATCCCCATACCCCTTTTTAAAAACCCTTTTGAAACCATCCTTTGCGGGCCCCAAAATTTCACAAATGCAGCACTTGTTTCAGGCATTTTCTTTCCCAAGACCCCAAAATGAAACCTCCCTTTCCCTTTCCCAACAAATAAATTGATCCACTACAAAAAAAACCCACTAAAAACAAGGGAAAAACAACAAAATTTTTGGACGAAAAAAGAGCAAAGCTTCATCAGCCCCCGAGAGAAAAAGAAAAAAACCCTAAAGCGCAAGGCCCTGCCGGGGGAAAGGGGGGGCCCAAAGGGGCTGAAACCAGCCCCAAAAAAACCTCACCGAAAAAAGGGTTTGGCCAAAAAAAAAAACCCCGGCCCCGAAAACCCAAAGGGGGTCCACTGACTTTTTTTTTGTCGGGTTTAATTATGTGGGGCCCAAAGTATGGTGCAAACATACTTATAACCCCATTGTATAAAACAAAAATAATTTGCACAAACATAATTATCAATAAATTGCTTACAAAACTTTTTTACACAAAAACAAAAATTTTTTTTTTTCTATTGTTCTTTTAATTTAATATACAAATGTACAGTCACGGGGACATTTTCCCCTTAAAAGTTTGAAGTTTGGGGGAAACTTTTTTGAAAAGGTTTCAACTCAGGGGTTTTTTTTAAAATTTTTTTTTTTTTTCAAAAAGTCACCGTCTACCCCCAGGGGCAGGGTGACCCAAAAAAGAAAGAAAACCCCCCAAAAAGAAAAAAACTTTAAATAAACTTTCCAACACTTTCCCCACCCCTCCCCCTTATCACTTTTTTTTGCGGGAGGGCTCAAATAAAATAGTTTAAAAAGCTTATACACAAAAAGATCACAACATACCCTTCAAACGCCAATACCCCAAACCCCTTTTTTAAAAGTGCGGCATTGAAACTTCCCATTTCGGGGACCAAGCCGACTATATGAAAAAAAAAACCTTTTTCCCTGAATCCCTTCCAAAATTATTCCCCTGGAAACTTAAACAGATGGGTCAGGTCCCAATTACCATTTTCTCCATTCAGCCCCTACAAAACACGTTTACAGCAAGGGCTTGTGGAAGCCCAAGCCCCTCCCCCACAAAACCCCTTTTAAACCCCCTTCCCCAACCCTTTCGGGGATGACCCCTTCCCCCCCCTTCCCTTCCCCATAGATTTATATGTTTTCCGTCATTCTACTTTGATCCATTCTCTCAAAATGCCCAAAACCCCCACCCAACCCCCCCTTTTCTGCCCTTGACTAATACTTTTATTAACCCCAAAAACCCCTTTAAAACTAGATTTTCCCACCCCAAATTTTTGCATAATTTTTAAAACCACACTTTGCCCTTAGACAGGACATCCCCAAATTGCCTCCAACCGTCTCCTCGCCCCTGCATTTCCCCCCAAAGCTTTACATCCATTAAGAGTGTTGGAATACTATATTTTCATACCCCCTTCTTTCCCTCCTTAGAAACTTTTTTTTTTTGCCCCAAAACATATATTCAACGCCCCATCCCCTTTTTTTCCCCTTAAATCAATTCTATGATTAACCCCCATCCTTCAAAATCCATCTGCCAAACACTTAATTTCCCAAAGTATCTGAAAACATTACTTTTTTCCATACCCCTTTCCTCCCCCCCAATTTGATATCTAATTTTTCTTATCTTTTTTCATTTGTTTACCCCATCCCCTTACTCTTTTCAGGGTTCACTTTCAACTTTTCCCTTTACACACATTCTCAAACTATCCACTAACCTTTCCCAATTTTTCTTTAGAATCTCCCATAAGCACAGTATCATCGGCAAAAGAAACCCTGTGTCAATTCCCTTTTTGGGAATTTGTTTCCCATAAATTTGGGAGATCTGAGAGATTTAGAGCAAAGGGAAAGGGGGTTCAGAAAATTTTTAAAATAAAGGGTTATGGGGGGGAAAGAAAATTATAATGTGAAAAATTTCAATTTTTTGGGGAAATTAAAGAAAAGGTTGGGATGCGAAGTGGGTCATAAAAGCGTGTATGCCCCGGGAAAAAGGGGAGGAATGCAGGGGAAAGGGGGAGAGATTTTGGGAGATGTTAATTTGAATTTTTAAGGAGCCTTTGAAAAAAAAATTTGGGGAAGTTAATTGTGGAAAGGGGACTTGAAGGGCAAAATTTGGAGAAATTTTTTGAGGGGGTGTGGTAGGTAATTTTTGGGGGGGGCCAGGTGTAAATGATTTTGGGGAAGGCCCTTTGTTTAAACTTTGTATAAAAAGGGGGTTTTTTTTTTAAGGAAATCCTTTTTTTTAAAAGAAAAAGGGGAAATAAAAAAGGTTTTAAACGTTTATGTAGGGCGAAATAAGATTTATTTGTTGGATTTTTGTTTTGGGGAAAAAAAAAAGACCTGTTGAGTAGAATTAAGGATGTACATTTTTATAAAAGGGGCCTAGATATATCAGTTAACTTTCTAGTTGTACTAAAACGGGAGAGTAAAAGGGAAGGGGAATTAAAGGAGAAAAAAGCATCGGGGAAAGAGAGAGGTAAAGGGTTAAAAAAACTAAAAGAGGAGGCGGGTTAGGGAAGATATAAAAAGCTTTTGGGGGATAATGGGTTTAATGGGGCCCTGGGGCAAGGGGGTTTAAAGGTATGGGGAAAGGTTTAAAATGTAGTTTAAGTGTTCAGCGAAGTTTGTGGTTACGGAAAAGGGTTGCAGGGAAGGGAAAGAGGGCAAATTGGGGGAAATGATGTTGAAAAGAGGTATAAGGGAGAAAAAGTTAGCATATGAAAGTTTTTCAAAGTAGAAGTAAATGCAAGGGGGAAGAGTTTAAGGAAAAAAAGAAGAAGTTAAGAGAGTGGTAAAGCAATGAAAAAAAGAAGCAAATGAGATTTTGGGGAGATGTTATAAACAAATTTTTTTAAAAATAAGAAAAATTTTTGGGGATTGGTTTAAACCAAAGGGTTAAAAAAAAGGGGTTTGTCAGAAAAAAATTTAGGAGAGGGGGTTTTATTAAATGGAGGGGTTAGGGGTTTTGGGGGAAGAGGGAAAAGGAAATTTTTTTTGAGGAATTTTTTTAAATGTTGATGAAGATGGGGGAAGCTGTGTTGTGTATGGGGGCCAAGGGGGGAAAAAAACACCCTTGTAGGAGTGAGAAGAGCCATTTTGTGAGTGGGGGGAATTTTCGGGGAGGCAGTGGGTTTAAAAATGAAAGGGGGTAAGGAACCCCGGGATTGATGGGATAAAGATAAAAAATGTTAAAACCCAGGGGGGGAAATATAGTTTTGGAGTGGGGTTGGTGAAAATTATTTAATAAATGATGGAAGGGGGTTAAGGGTTAACCTGGGGAAATTGGGCAGAGGGGCATGCATAGTTTTTGTTTTAAAGGCAAAGGGGAAAAAGGGGAAGGGGGTGAAAAAAATTATAGGGGGATAAGTCGTTGAGTGTCCCTGGTAAAGTGTAGGGTAGATTTATTTTTGAAAGAATTAAGAAAAAGAGGGGAAAAAGGATAGAAATAAAACGGAGGCTTTGGGAAAATGGTGGGGGGTGTTTGGACCAGGTGTTTACGTGAAAAAAAAGTAACAGTATTTGGGAATTAAAAGGGCCAAAAAAAAGGGGTCTTTGTGGTTTTTAAAATGGTTTGGAAAAAGGCGTATGAAGGGGGATGGGGGGGCAATGTGGCAGATGTTGCAAGTGAAGGGGTGTAGGGGGGGTGGGTTTTTACTGAAAGCAGTGAAAGGGTTTTAAAACGAGGAAAGTGGCCCAATTTTAGAGAAATGTGGGAAAAGGGAGGGAAATTTTTTTCCCAGTAAAATTTGGGGCCTTGACAAGGATGTGGGGATTCACCGTGGTTTTTTAAAATTATATTTATTTTTTGGGGGTTGTAAGGAAGTAAATGCGGGGGTTTTGGAAAGAGGCGGGGGTTTAGTTAAAAAGATAAAGTTTTCAAACACAAAGGGGAGTTGTCAAATTTCTCTTTCTGATGACATTTGTGCCGGGGAGATTTTGAAGAGAATTTGCGAGTTTGGTGGTGAATTTGGTAGGGTGGCAAAAAAAAAAAATTTAAAAGGTGAATAAGGAAAGAGAAAGGGGTTTATTAGGATAACAAAAAAGATTAGGTGATGAAAGTTTGAATTTCAGTTTTGGGGGGAGAGGTAGGGAGGGGGTTGAACGTTTTCAATATTTGGGAGTGGATTGGGGCCCGGGAGGGGTCTATAAAGATGAGGTAAAACTTAAAAGTGAGGGAAAAAAAAAAAGGATTTTGGGGGGGGGGGGAAACCTTAGGATTTCGGGTGGAGACAAAAAAATTTTTGTTTGGGGGCAAAGGGGGAATTTTATAGAGTATATTTTTAAACCAACCCCTTTTAAATGGGGTGAAGCGGGGGGTGATAAATTTTGCAGCGAAAAAAGGGGCTGGAGGCAGTGGAAAAGGTCATGTCTGGGGGAAAATGGGGGTTTGTAAAAATAATGCAGAAAATTCGTATTTGGGTTAGGGGGGAGGTGCGGGATTACCAAAACTGTTGTCCAGAGGGTGGGGAAAGGGTTTTTTGAGGTGGTTGGGAATTAGAGAAAAAGGAAAAAAAGAATAAACTTAAAGATTTTTATCGGGTTTTTAAAGGGGGAAGGGAAAGGCGGGGTGGGGGTTTCGGCCTAGGAAGGGATGGGGGGGGGGGGTAAAGGGGTTTTTGTGGCAAAGGGGTTTTGGGGAACTTCCAGCACCCTGGGGTTGGCGTGTTTGATAGGAGTAAATGGGACAAATGGTTTTTAATACTTGACGTCCTGTTGGAGTTAGAAAAGTAACTTTATAAAGGGGTTTGGGGGAAAACCCGGCAGGCCGGACTTGAGCCTTTGGAATGGGAAATTTTACAGTGCTGCACCTGAAGGGGGGGGGTTTTAATGTTGCGTTTAAAAACTGTAGGGAAAAAGCACCCTTCTGGCAAAACAGTGATGGGTAAAAAAAAAGGTGAAAGTTTTTCTTTTTGGGCCCCCTTGTTTGGGTGGAATGGGCCGGTTTTGTTTAAAAAAAAAAAAAAAAAAAAAAAAAAAAAATTTTAAAAATCCCCCCTCTCCCAAACCCCCTAGCTTTTTAATTTTTTAAAAACCCCCACCCTAAAAAATTATTAAACAAATGGGGGCCCATTCCCAATTTCCCCTGTATAAAAATATTTTTAAACCAGGAAGTATTCTCCCTTCTTTCTACATACCCAAACCCTAAGCCTCACTATCCTCAAAAACTCTTTAAAAGAAATTTAGAAAACTTCCCACCTATTCCTTTTACTTGCAACATCTGCCCATTGCTCCCATCCACTCTATATAGCCTTTTCTAAATCCATAAATGCAAAAAAAAAATTCCCCTCCCTTTTAAACTAAAAAATTTTTAAAATATATGTTTAAAAGGGTTAAACATTGATCTAAAACTTTCCCCTCCCCATTGAAACCCCCTTGCTCATCCGCTTTTTAAACTTTTCTGTCTTCCCTTTAAAATTCTTTTCGTTAAAAACTTAGTTATTTTTCCCTGGTAACTCAGAAAAACCTTTTCCCCTCTAAAAATTTTTCCCAATCTCTTTTGTCCCCTTTCCCTTTATAAAAAAGGAAAAACCAAAAAACACACCCCCCGCCAATCCCTAGGTCCCTTCCCCTCTTTCAAATTTTTTTAAAACAAAAGCCCCAACCCATTTCAAACATAAATCCCCCCTGTTTTAACATTTCTGTCATGACCCCATCATTTTAAAACTGTTTTTTCCCCCCTTTTTTTTTCCCTACAAATTCCCTCACTTTCCCCTCCACCACACTTACTTTTCCTGTCTTTTCACCCCAAAAAAAATGGTATACCTCCCTGGCCAGTGCATGAAATTTAACCCCCCCTCCCTTTCTTTTCCCCAACATTTAAAAGTTCCCAAAATATTCTCGGGCCCTCTACCAAAAACCTCCAGCTCCCCCATCTACTAATCCCCCACTCTGGGTTTTTAAAATGACAAATCCCCTACTTTCCCTAGGCTTTCTTAATTGTTTTAACTCACTCCAAAAAATTTTTTTTTTTTTATTTTTAAAATTTTTTTGGGCAGTGCCTCTCCCATTTTTTTATGTGCCCCTTTTCCTTTTTCACCTTCTCAAACCCCTTCTTCAAACCTTTCTTTTACTCTCCCTAAAACCTTTCCTTTTTAAAACTTTCTTTGTAAAAAAACCCCCCGTTTAAACTGCCTTTTTCTCTTTTATCAAACCATTTCCCCTTCAATTTCCCCCAATCACTCCTCTTTCCTCCTAGGGAAAAGTTCCCTCATTCCCTTCCCCACTTTCCCTTTTTTTGTCTTTTTCCAAAATTTTTTCTTTTTTTTATTTTATTTCCCTTTCCTTTTTGGTTTTTTATAATATATATAAAATAAAAAAGTCACTGGGCACTTTCATATAACTGCTATTATCTTCGCAAGCTTTTTGTTGTGTGTGTTTGTGGAAATTTTTAAATGGGGCTGAGTCAGCTGTCAGAAAAAAAATTTTGTAACATTACTTTACCCCCCTAACCCCCGTCCCAAACAATGGGGTCGGATGTCATGTCCCCTCCATTTTATTAAATTTTCTTTTCCTTCCCCTCTTCCCCCATTCTGTCTTCATTTTTCTTCAAGGGAAAGGGGAAAGGTAGCCCACTTCCTTAATTTTAATTCAAGAGCCCTTCAGTAGAGTAGGTGTTTTGAAAACTCGGTTTAAAAAGGGTTTTATTTGGGGTTTTTTTTCGGTATTGTATAATTTTGGGCTTTTATATCTTTTATTTGTGTGTTTAAATTTGCTCATTTATCTTTTGTTTTTTTTTAATTTTTTTTTTTTTTTTTCATTGCATTAGTTTGCCATTTTTTAAAAAAATCCAAAGATTTTTTCCCTATTTCCGAGGAAAGAGGCGGGAAATTTTTTTTTTTGGGGAGTGTGGATTGTGAAGTTGGCATCCTTCACTTGGCTACGGGAAAATTTTCCTTTTTTCTTTCCCGGGGTTTTTGGAACCCGGGCAGTAGTCCTCAAAAGGGGCAGTGAAAAAAACATAGTTTTGATTTAAACCATTATTTTTTGTGTTAGTTTTTAGTGTTAAAGACTGTTAAAATTTTCAGTTTGTGTTAAAATGAATTTTTCCCTACAGTGAACCCTCGGTTTTCAGTCTAATCTGTTCCCAAAAAGGGTCGGCCTTAAAAAAAAAATGGCGGAAAAACCGAAATAATGTTTCCCCTAAAAAAATTTTTTTTTGGTAGACAGGGAGCCACCCAGGGAGGGAATTTTTTTTTTTTTTTTTTTTTTCCGTCCTGCCCGTGAGTGTAAACGAAAGCCCCCAATTGGTTTTTAAGATTTGGAAAAGGGTTGCCTAAAGTCTTTTGTCTGTCTCATAAATATGCAAGATTAAAGGGTATGTTTGCTTTCTTCTACTTAAACTTAGGTCAAATACACAAAATGTACAACCCTTTTTTTATTTCACCTCATCTGAAAATTTTCCTTTTATTTTATCTTAATTTTCTTGGTCTTTTTACTTTTCCTTTTTTAAACCATGGGGAAGTGGGGAAAAAGGGAAACTTTCCCCCATAAGCCAAAGGGTGTTGTAAAAAATCAACTAAAAAGCCCGGGGGGAAAAATGGGCTAGTGACCCCTTTTCCTGTAAAGATTAAAAAAAGTTTTAAAAAGAAGAAAAAATTTTCCCAAAGTGGGAATCTGAAAGTGCTGGTGTTGGGGAAAAGATAAGAAAGAAAATGATTGTGGATGGGTTTTGAATGAGAAAAGCCCGGATGTCCTGGTTTTTAAAGGGAAAAAAAGCTGAAGGGGGGGGAGGGGTTTTAATGGAGAGGAAATTTTAAAAAGGGGTTAGGTCGGGGGGTTTTAAAAAAGGTTAAAAGCTAAAGGAGTACAAAAATGTTGAAGGAAAAAGCTTGGGAGGAAAAAGGGATATAAATGGGATTAATTCAAGGATTTGTGGAGTAAAATAAAGATTGGAAATTAAAAGGGGATTAAAAAGCATGTATGGGACCTGGGGAAGAGAAAGTGTAAGGGAGAGAGAGAGGATTTTTGGAAAATGTTGAGTGAAAGTTTGGGGGGTTTTTAATCAAGTGTTTAGGTAAAGGTGGTTGGGGTTTCAAGGCTAAAGTGGGTAAAAATGTTATAAAGGGGGGTAGTAGGTAAATTTGGGGTGCCCGGGGGAAATGTAAATGGGGAGCCTTTTTTTGAGCTATGTTTAGAAAAAAGATTTGGTAATAAGTAATACAATATTATGAAAAAGAGGATAAATAAAAAATACAAGGTTTTGGGTGTTTTTTTGTAATTAAAAGTAAATTTATTTGATTGTGAATTTGGGGGATAAAAAGGGTTTATTGGGGAGGGTCCCGGATGTACATGTTTTTTAGAGGGGCCCGTGATATTCGGATCATTTTTTTAGTTTTAGCTACAGTTAGAGTAAGAGGTAAGGGTGGAAAAGAGGAAGGGGCAACAAAAGTAAGAGGGAGGTGAAAGTTATAAACAAAAGGGGGGAGGAAGTTTTGGTGTGAGAATAAGTGACTATTGGCAAAAAAGGTTGGGGTAGTGCAAAAAATGGTAGTGGGGGGGTTGAAGGGGTTGGAAAAAGTTTTAAAAATGCAATATTAGAAAGTGGGAGAAGTTTTGGGGGTTATAGGGGGTGGGGGCAGGAGGAAAGAGGGGGTGTTGGTGGAAAGATGGAAATAAAGGGGTGTGATAATAGAGAAAAAATTTGCTTTTTTGGGGGTTTTTAAAAAAAGCAAAATGTTATTAAAAAAGAGCCCGGGATATTTGGGGAGTAAAAAAAGGTAAAGAGGTGGTGAGAGAGTGCAAAAGGAGAGCAGATGATAAAAGTGGGATAGGCACTGTCAAGAAAAATTTTTAAGGGAAAAAAAAAAAAAAAATTTTGGAGGATTTTAAAAAAGTTAAAAAAGCCAAAGGGGAAAATATGGATTTGTCAGTTAAAAAAAAAGAGTAGGGGAGTTTTGTAGATTTTTTGGGGGGGGGGGGAGGGATTAGGTAGTTCGAGAATTAAAATTTAGAGGAAATTTTTAAATGTTAGGGAAAAAAGAAGGCAAAATAATTTTGCATGGTGAGGGGGGTTTAATACCTTTTTTGGAGTGAAGAAAGCCTAATGTAAGTGTGGGGGAGGGGCGTTTAAAGGATTTCGAGAAAGAAAGGGGGGGTTTAAAGGGGGTATGGAAAAGATGGGATATGACAGAAATGTTAAAAGAAAGGGGGTGATAAATGTTTTAGTGGTTTTTGGGATTAAATTTTAAAAAATGTATGAAAGAAGGGGGAAAGGGACCTAGGGATAGGGGGAGAGCCCTGTATAGTCCCTTTTTATAAAGGAAAGGGGACAAAAAAAGACGTAAAAAATTTAAAGAGGAATAAAATTTACTGGTATAAACCCGGAAAAGTGTACGGTAGGGGTTTTAATTGAAAGAATTAGAGGTAAGACAGAATGTAGGAAAAGTGGGAGCAAAGGGGGTTTCAGAGTGGGTAGGGGGGTGAGAAACAAGGTTTTCATTGAAGCCTATATGTGAACAGTATTTAGATAAAAAGGTAGGGAAGTTTTTATTCATTTATGGATTTAGAAAAAGGGATAAGATAGAGTGGATAGAGGAGAATTCGGGGAGATGTTGGGAAGTACATTGGGCCCCGACCAGCGATAAATTTAAACCGTTCCCGAGAGGCCCCATCATTAAACAGAATTAAACGTTAGTTCAAGTTAAATTTTCCCCTTTAAAAATAATGGAAAACAAAATTTAAACCATGCAAGACAACCCCAAAAAAAATTGAAAAAAATTTTTTTTTTTTCCACATTTAAAATTGATTTTAATACAACCCAAAAATGAAGAAGACATGGGACAGTTACATGACCCCTTTAACCCTTTTTTTGAAAATCTGGTGATGTTTTATGGAAAGGGGAGGGGGGGGGGGAAATATTGATGGTTTTGTGTTTTTGAAGGGGAAAACCCCCTTTTTTTAGGACTTAGGGTAGCAATCCCTTTTTTGGGGGGTTTTTCCCCCTTTTTTTAAAGCCCACTAGGACCAATTGAGAGTCACGGGGCCTCTGGGCGCACAACATAATTTTCCATAAGGCCCCGTACCTCCCCTTCCCCTTTTTGGGCATTTCCAAAATGTTTTTACCATTGTTTGTGTACAATTTAAAAATTTTTAGGTTTCAATTCTTCACTGTCTTGTACTTCCCTTTAATTTTCCCGGCAAAAATTTATTTATTGCCTTTTTTGGGGCCAAACTGGCAGCCTCACCCTGGGCCTTTTACACTATGTTTTCCACAAAGATTCTTTAAAAATCTCAAAACCCAAACCCTTTTTGGCCCTTTAAAATTTCCCCACACCCAACCCTTTTTCTGGCCTTTTTTTAATTTTAATTTCCCCATGGGAACTTTCCCAGCCTTTTACATATATCCTTGGGGAGATTCTATCTTCCCGCTAATTTTTTTTCGTTTTCCCACAAACCCAAAAACAGCTCTCAAATTCTTCTATCACTTGCGATCTCAGTTTTCGAAAACATAGTTTCCCCCTTTGGCAAAAAACTGCTTCCTTTTATTGCCATTTTCTTTTTCCACTAAAAGTAGCGATGGTTTGGGTTTGGGGTTTTTTTTGTTTCAACCTGGAGAAAACCACTCCCCTTTCCCTACTTTGCATGATTTCTTTCTCCATATCCATATTAAAATTTTCACCCTTTTTTGCTGTAGGGGTTTGGGGAAATAGAACTTTTTGGGGCCCCTGGGACTTATTTTGAAGATTTAAAAAACTTATGCACCACATGGTGCATAAGTGTCTCAAAACTTCAACTTGTTGGCTTTCAAAACCCTTCATCATGACTTTTTTTGCAGGTAAATTTATAAAAAAAAGGGTTGATAAAATGAAATTTTTTCCCTTGTATGCTGGAAACGGGCCCTGGGGGCTACTTTGGGTTGGGAAACACGGGCCCGAAATGGAAAACGTCTCAGCGGAACGAATCGTGTTGGTCGGTTTTTTTGCGCTAGCGAGGGAAAATTTTTTTTGGGTTAAAAAAGTTTTTTTGTGGTTGGATTTATCGTTTAAACGATGGGCCCTCAAATTTGGGCGAGGGGCCAAATGTATATGGGAAAAGGTGGGTAAGTTATTAAATGCGGGAAAAAGGGGTTTTTTTTGAGGATTTGTGGGGGCTCAGGTTAGGGTGTGTAAAGAGAGGAGACTCTTTCCCCGTAAAAGTAGGTCTTAGGCCCGGGTGTGTAAGGGCACCATGGGTTTTTTAAAAATTTTTAGATGGTGTTTTAAATGAAGTAAATGTAGGGTGTTCGGGAGAGGGGTGGGATTAAATTTTGGGGAAACAAAAATTTAAAATGGGAAATTTCACAGTTTTCTTTTTTTCTGATGATAAATGTCTTATGGGAGATTCTAAGAAAAATTTTCAAAGGTTAGTGGATTTGGGTTTTGGGAAAATTTGTTTTAAAGGGGAAAAAATTGAAAGTGAAAATAGAAAAAAGGGAAGGTGATGAGGGTATCCAAAAGATTTTAAAAAAGAAAAAAAAGGATAACAAATTGGGGAAGAGGAGTATGGAAGAAAAAGGGGAAATTTAAAATTTTTTTGGGGGGTTGACGTTTCCGGGCGGATGGATTTATGAAGGATGAGGTTAATCATAGAATTGATGAGGGAAAAAAAAGGGGAGTGGGCTTTTAAGGGATATGGGAGTCCAAAAAAAAAATTTTCTTGGGCAAAGAAGGGAAAGTATTAAAGTATATTTGTACCAACACCTTAAAATTTGGGGGTAACTTGGGGGGTAAATGCGAGCGAGGGGGAAAGGTTTGGGGCAGTGGAGAGTCCTGTTTTAAGTTGGGGAAGAAGAAGAAAAAAAGAAGAAAAGAAGAAAAAGAAAAAAGAAAGAAGAAAAGAAGAAGGGAAAAAAAAAAGAAGGGAAAAAGAAAAAAGAAGAAAAAAGAAGAAAAAAAAGAAGAAAAAAAGAAGAAAAAAGAAAAAAAAGAAAAGAAAAAAGAAAAAAGAAGAAAAAGAAAAGAAGAAAAGAAAAGAAAAAAAGAAGAAAAAAAGAAAAGAAAAGAAGAAGGAAAAAAAAAAGAAAAGAAGGGGAAAAAAAAAGAAGAAGGGAAAAAGAAAAAAGAAAAGAAGAAGAAAAAAGAAAAAGAAGAAGAAGAAAAAAAGAAGAAGAAAAAGAAAAGAAGAAAAAAAGAAAAGAAGAAAAAAAAAGAAGAAGAAAAAAAAGAAGAAAAGAAGAAAAAAAAAGAAAAAAAGGAAAAAAAAGGGAAAAAAAGAAAAGAAAAGAAAAAAAGAAGAAGAAAAGAAGAAGAAGAAGAAGAAAAAAGAAAAGAAAAGAAGAAGAAGAAGAAAAAAAAGGAAAAAGGGGACGCGACGAATAAGGAGGAGGGGAGCCGTCAAATAAAAAAAAGGGGACATTGGGAAGGGACTGGTGCCCCCCAGAGGTTGGGGGGGAAATGATTTAAATAAATAAGGGAAGGGAACCAAAAAACACACGCAGATAAAGACCAAAAAAAGGGAAAAAGGAAAGGGGAAAAGGGAGAAGAAAAAAAAATGAGGAATCAGGGTTTAAGGGCAAGGGTGTTCCCGAAGTTTGGGAATTTTTCAATGAGTGGAGAGGGAAGGCATCTACCCGAACAAGCCCGGGGCTAAGATTCCTTTCAAGGAAAAATTTTGGGATTAGGAGGATCAACAAAAACGGGGGACTGTTAAAGTTTGGGAAATAGGAAGACAGTTTAAACGAAGACCCGTCTATTGGGGGGCTGTTTATCTCTGACGTTTACAGAAAAGAGCATTTTTAGTGTCGGCAAGGGCCCAACACTATTTTTGGGGCTCCCTAAGTCTTCAGAAAAAAGATCGACCATTTTTCCAAAGTATTGAAGAGGAGAGGAGGGGCAAGAAATAGAGTAGACACCGGAACTCTGTAAGGGGGGGGAGAAGGGGTGAAAAAGGGAAATTTGTGGGGAAGAGTGTTAGTCTGGCGGAAAGTAACATTTATGTCAAAGGGACGGAGAGGAAAATTTTTGAATTGAAAGGGCCGGAAAAAGTAGGGAAGGGAGAAGGGGCAGAAGAGTTCCCAGGAGTAGAGAGTTTGGGAGAGAAGAAAAAATTTTGTTTAGCACGGGGAAGGCAAGTCTATTTAAATGGGGAAAGGGAAACCAAAACGGGGGGGAAAAAGAAATATGAAGGTGGAAAAATTTTTGTGGAAGGAAAGAAGATCACAGATGCCCGGGGGGCACGGAGAAAAGTGGGGGAAAGAACCCCCTTTTCTTTAAGGGGAAACAGATAGGAAAAATGTGAATGTAATGCCACTGTGCATAGATTTTTTTGGTAAAGGGAAAGGGAAAAAACCCGTATCTGAGCGGTGGGACTGGCCCTCAAAGGGAAAGGGAAACAAGGAATTAGATTTTCCCCTTCAGCTTTTAAACCTTTAAAGGAAGGGGGAAGGTTTTTAAAAAGCTTTAAGAAAAAACTTGGAAAAGATTGGAGTCCCTGAGGCCACAGACAAGGATGCATTCACATAGCGGAGCCAGAGGAAGGTTGCACATCGATGGTGGAAGAAAAACATCCCCAAGTAAACCATGTTTAAAAATTAGCAAGGGAAGGAGGAGAGGGGGAAACCCATTTGCTACCCCGAAGGTTTTGGAAAAATATTTCCCTTGGAAGGAAAAGTTTTTAGATTCCCCAAGAGGCAGATAAAAATCAAAAAAAGACTTCAAAAGGTATAGGGAATGTAAAAAAAAAAAAAACCCTTTAAGGGGCCCTTTTGTCTAAGGGAAAACAAGGATTTCAAACAAGAGGGACCCTTGGTGAAGAGGGACTCAACGTCAAAACTAAGCAATTTAAAGGGTTTTGGGGAGAGCGAACCCGTTCAATTAAGTCTTGGGTGACGGAGGGGGAAAGAGAAAAATAACCCAAAAAAGGGAGTGAGGGTTTTTGGCCAACCAAAAAACAAAAAGAATAAGAGACAGAAACCCCTTTAAAGGTTTTGTAGGACAAAGAAAGGGAAAATCAGGTTTAAAGATTTTGGGAAAAACCCTAGAAATAGGGAAAAAGGGGGGACAGATACACGAAAACCCTTGAACAAAATTAAACAGGGGGACAAAAGGGGGAAGGGGCCTTATTTTTGTTGGGAAAATTCTCTTGAAGCGATCAAGAAAGGGTTTGGGAAAAGGAGGGTGTAGGAAACGGAGTCAGAGACAAGAAAAATCAAATTTTACGGAGGAATCCTCGCCCATCAAAGGATAACTAACCCAATTACCTTTGTCAGAAGATAGTAAAGACAATGTTAGTGTTGATTTAAGAGAAGAAAGGGCAAGTTTTTGGGAATTTGGGACGGAAGGTGGGGGTTTTTAGAAAACAGACTAACAAGAGCAGGAAGGAGAGCGCCACGAAAAGTGGACAAGTCAGGAAGATTATGGGAGTGAGATTGATGAAAGGAATCAAAAGAGCTAATCAGGAAAAATACCAGCGCGAGGGGTAGGCGAAGTGGCAAAGGAAAACCTATGCATAGTGGCATGTACATTCACTACTTTTCCTATCATGCTTCCCCTGTCAAGAAAAGTGTTCTTATCTCCCTCTTTCTCCGTGCCCTCCGCATCTGTGATCCTCAATTCCTTCCAGCAGAAATTTCCACTCTTCATAATTCGTTTTCCCGTTTTGGCTACCCTTCCCATTTCATAGACTCTGCCTTTTCACGAGCTAAACGTAATTTCTTCTCTCCCAAACTCTCTACTCCTGGGAACTCTTCTGTCCTCTGCCTTCCCTACATTTCTGGTCTTTCTAATCTCAACAGTTCTCTCCGTCCCTTAGACATCAAGCTTACTTTACGCCAGACTAACACTCTTCGCACTAATCTCGTTCATACCTCTCCTCCCTCTACAGATGTTCCTGGTGTCTACTCTATTTCTTGCTCCTCCTCTCCTCTTCAATACTTTGGAGAAACTGGTCGATCTCTTTCTGACAGACTTAGGGAGCACAAAAATAGTGTTAGGCTTGCCGACACTAACAATGCTCTTTTCTGTCACGTCAGAGATCACAGCCATCCTATAGACTGGTCTTCTGCTAAAACTGTCTTCACTACTTCCAGCTTTAACAGTCGCCGTCTTGTTGAATCCTCTCTAATACACAACTTTCCTTGTATGAATCTTAGTCCTGGCTTCGTCTCTGTAGATGCCTTCCTCTCCCACTACATTGTAAAATGCTCCAAACTTCAGAACACCCGTGACTTAACCTGATTCCTCATTTTTTCATCTTCTCCCTCCCCCTTTCCTCTTTCCTTTTTTTGTCTCTCTTCTGTCGCGTGTTTCTGTTCCTTCCTTATTTATTTCATCACTTCCCCTTCCCCCCACCTCTGTGCACTTGCTCTTCCTCTGTGGGCACCTCTCCCTTGCAGTGCTCCCCTTTCTTTATATTTGACTGGCTCCTCCTCCTTAGTTCCCCCCCCCACCACCGCCGCTGCCGCCACTGCTGCCGCCGCCACCACCGCCTCCGCCACCACCTTCCTCTTCCTCTTCCTCCTGCCTATATATAGCCATCCTGCTCCACTTCTGGTTAGTGTGACTTTGTAAATGGTTCAAGTCGGACCGAAATGTCGTTGTAAGCTCCAGTCTTCTATGTGAGGGTTATTTGTGTATTGTGTAGAGATTGCAGGTGATAGAAGATGTTGTGAGACTGTTATTGGTGTGGATAAATGAAAAACAGATAGCAGGAGATAGCATCTCTCAAGCAATCATATGTGAAAAGACTAGGAAGTTGCATGACAATTTAATTAGAAAAATGCCTGCAACTAGTGGTGATGTGAGTGAATTTAAGGCCAGCAAAGGTTGGTTTGAGAGATTTAAGAATCGTAATGGCATACATAGTGTGATAAGGCATGGTGAGGCTGCCAGTTCGGACCAAAAAGCGGCTGAAAAATATGTGAAGGAATTCAAGGAGTACATAGACAATGAAGAATTGAAACCTGAACAAGTGTTTAATTGCAATGAAACAGGCCTGTTTTGGAAGAAAATGCCAAACAGGACCTACATTACTCAGGAGGAAAAGGCACTCCTAGGACATAAGCCTATGAAAGACAGGCTTACTCTTTTGATGTGTGCTAATCCTAGTGGTGATCACTCCGAAACTCCCAGAGCGTTCAGGCAAAACAGTGTCGTCAAGTGTTACAAAAAACGCGATTCTAAAAGCTTAGAAATCTCCAGTGAATACTAGAAAGGACTGCCCTTCTAGCATCCAGCCTGTTACTGGGTTTTCGTAACAAGTAGTCAGTATCCTTGTCCAATTATCCATTAGAATTCAGTATGATTCAATAGTGCTTCAGGATTACAACTGGTAGGCTACTAACTAGAGAAATTAAAATTTAATAAATTTATTAAGTCTAGAGGTATATTATCAAATTAAATTAAATTAAATTAATCACA
The DNA here is from genome assembly GCF_026875155.1 of Cherax quadricarinatus. Lineage (NCBI taxonomy): Eukaryota > Metazoa > Arthropoda > Malacostraca > Decapoda > Parastacidae > Cherax > Cherax quadricarinatus. Next base: position 4,899,921 of record NC_069430.1, read on the forward strand.
GTAATCAAAATAATATCACATCTCTCGAGTACAATATTACTTGTGCTGAAAGCACCTATCACATTTATAATTCTTAAGTACCGTCTGGTACATTAACATTTAATAAGATATTACAAATATGTACAAGTAATTTTATGTGTATGTGTGTAAGTGCTCTAAGTAGTTCGCTATGTCTCACGACTCGACTAGACTTAAAGAAGTGACTGACAGAGTCCTCAAATAAACTAACTTCTTGACCAACTGGCAATCAAAACAGTCTGCTTGAACAATGAAAAGAATGCTAAGCCCAGCAGCAATATAACAAGCAACTGTGACACAGAATCAGGAACAAGGAGATAATATAACGACACTAAGTAGGGACCATCTGCAGATCCTCCACAAAAGTCACAAAACTCCCATACTACTGAATCTAAGTTCAGCATAAGAAAATCCCCGACTGTGATAATACACAGAAACCAGTACAAATTAGGTGAGAAGCTACAGCTCAGGACCTGAGATGATTAGAGTGTCTATGCGACACACAACCTCAGTACAACGTCGAAAATCACTAAATCTATGCAATGTTCTGTGAACAGAGTTCTACAGAACTAACAAGAATAATGAGACAGACAATCTGTCCAACCACCAAGAGAGTCTAGATCAGACTGAATACTTCAGGCGAGGTGAGGACACCCCCCCCTCGATCACGTGATAGCTCCGTGGGTTGCTGTCACTGCCCAACAAGAAGCCAGCAGGGAAACAAGCAAAGAGCGATAATTACAGTAGTTAGACAATCAAGACTTGAACTGAGCACATAATATGTTACATCCTACCTAACAAAGGAAGCTACATCAAATAACAATATAAAGCAATACATTTACGATTAAGCTATTATCGCAAATATAAGCAATATAAAATTAAATGAAAAGGTAATAATTATATATATACATAATAATCATTGCAACCCATTCAGGGGTTACAACACCCCCCCAACACGACAGACGGTCGCACTAGGAGTTGCATTAATGTCTTTCACATTATTACTGATTACTCAGGTTACATTACTAACAATATAATATAAAAATTAATCAGAGTCACTCTCGTGCCAAGCACCTCTACAATTTCACAGCGTCCGTCACTAGGATATGCCCCTAGTACTAGGGCAGTACACAGTATCGTATCTCTGCATACTCGTGGTTATGTACATCAGTGTAGAGACAGGATAGCGCAGACAAGGAGGGCACTTAGAGGCTCAATCATAGTAGAGGAGACTGCATTCCACTCTTAAGTAGTGGTTGTGGAATGCTATGTAGTATGGACATCTGAGTATGAAACAGCTTAAGGTGTGTAGTGAGGGGGGGGGTCTGCGGCAGGACAGTGTTGCGCCACACGCAGTACATCGCCCACACCACACTACCCACTCAACACTCAGCTTATGTCTCCTTACACACACAACAATACTGTGAATATATAAATATAATACTAATTAGACATGAGTATATATAGTTAATATGGGCTGGAGGGATTAAGTTACTTTACTGAATTTGACATAGCAAGTAACAAAAGGTATTTGGGCATTAAAATTACGTTAATTTAATGTAACTGATAATTATTAAGGATGTGACAGAGCGTCAGCAATTACATTACAATGACCACTTATGTGTTTTATACTAATAGAATAAGGTTGGATTCTGAGTGCCCACCTCATGATCCTAGCATTTTTACTTTTCATAGTGTTAATATAAGTGAGTGGATTGTGGTCTGAAAAAACGTTAATTTTAAATGGGGAAGTGCCCAAATACACGTCAAATGTCCAAGGACACCACAAGAGCTAGAGCCTCTTTTCTCAATAGTGGCATAATTTTTCTGGTGTCGTTTAAGTTTAGATGAATAGTAACATATAGGATGGAGAATGTCAGTGGATGTTGACTGTTGGAGCAGCACAGCGCCCACTGCATAACCACTCGCATCTATATGTAAAAAGAAGGGAAGATTAAAATTAGGACTTTTCAACACAGGAGCAGAGGATAGCAAGCGCTTCAACCTTTTGAACGAGTCTGAACAATCTCTAGTCCAGGTGAACTGAACTTTACTACTAGTAAGCTCAGTGAGAGGAGCTGCAATCTGAGAAAAGTTTGGACAGAACCTGCGATAATATCCTGCCATACCCAGGAATCTCTGTACTCCCTTCCTATCCTGTGGCACTGGAAATTCAGAAATTGCACGAACCTTAGCCTCAATAGGAGCAACCTCACCTTGGCCGATACAAAAGCCTAGATAGGTAATCTTGGCTTGACCAAAACTACATTTAGCTAAGTTAACAGTGAAGTTGTAGTGTGCCAGTCTCTCAAACAATGCTCTGAAACGTGTCAAGTGCTGTTCCCACTCGTCACTGTACACCACTAAGTCGTCAAGGTAGGCTTCTACTCCTTCTAAGTTGTGGGTCAACTCGTTCATTATACGTTGGAATGAAGAAGCCGCGTTACATAGGCCGAAGGGGGTGACGAGGTAGTTAAACAATCCATCTTGAACAGTAAAAGCAGATATTTCTTGAGCACGTTCAGTAAGCGGGACTTGATAATATCCTCGTAAGAGATCTAAACGGCTGACAAACTGGCCTCCTGACACACGGTCAATAAGGTCGTCAATGTGAGGTAGAGGATAACCATCAGGCAAGGTGACAGAGTTCACTTTCCTGTAATCAGTGCACATCCTGAAACTACCGTCAGGTTTAGGCACTAAAATACAGGGAGATGCCCATGGACTTTTACTGCGTTCAATAAGTCTGTGAGATAACAGAAAATCAACCTCTTCTCTCAATGCTTTATGCTTCGTTGGACTCATTCTATATGGTGATTGCTTAATGGGTGATGCTCCCTGTACGTCAACATCATGTACACCCAGAGTACAACGTTTAGGAACATCACCGAACAATTCAGGGAAATGCAAAATCATGTTTTTAATATCACCAGCTTTATCAATTCCAAGATTACTAAGAAAATTGCCTAGTGATTGTAGAGTCACTGAATTTTCTAAACGAACCACTATACCTCTAGAGATGTCAGGTAGACTGACGTTTTCTTCCTCTGTCCTAGGAAGAATAGAAGTAGTAGGTAGAGGACTAGCGTAGTATGCCTTAAGCTGGTTAACATGGTACACATGATTAGATTTCTTTTTCCCAGGCGTACGTACCAAATAATTTACGTCGCTAAGCCTTTCCACTACTTCCAGGGGACCATCATACCTGGCTTGTAGAGCATGACCTGGTATTAATTTCCTAGCCATCACCTTATCTCCTGCTTTAAAAGAACGAAAGACAGCACGCTTGTCATAATGTTGCTTCATTCTAGCTTGGGCTGAAACTAGGTTTTTCGAAGCTAGCTCTCTAGCGGCTGTCAAATGTCGCTGCTTTAATGAAGGTGAAGTACTCAATGATGGATTTGATTTTCCTGTCCACACGTCTTTCAACTCTGCGAGAGGACCACGCACTTGGTGTCCGAATATTAATTCAAATGGACTAAATCCGAGACTTTCTTGCTCACTTTCTCTCATAGCGAACAGAGGAAAAGGTATACCCTCATCCCAGTCTCTAGAAAAATGTTCACAATAAGCTCTCATTGTGGACTTCAGTGTCTGATGAAATCTCTCTAGAGCACCTTGTGACTGTGGATGATAACTGGTTGAAAGTACAGACTTTATTCCTAGGTGGGATAATGCTTCTCGAAAGATCTTAGAAGTGAAGTTAGATCCCTGATCTGATTGTATCTCTCGTGGCAATCCAACCTGGGAGAAAAATTTCATCAGCGCTCTCACAATAGCACGTCCATTAATTTTTCTCATAGGAATAGCTTCGGGATAGCGTGTTGCAGCGTCCATAATAGTAAATAAGTATTGGTTTCCTAGTTTGGTTCTAGGCAAAGGACCAACACAATCAATAATAAGACGTGAGAATGGTTCACCATCCATGGTGATAGGAATGAGAGGCGCTGGTGGAGGCGTTTGTGCTGGCTTGCCTGTCACTTGACACACGTGGCAACGTCGCACATGATCAGCTACTGTTTCCTTCATCTTTGGCCAAGTAAAATGTTTTGCCAGTTTACCAAGTGTCTTCTTGACACCCAAATGTCCTCCTATGGGACTATTGTGAGCAAAATCAATGGCTTGTTCACAAAATGTAACTGGTAACATTACGAGATGCTTGACTGTGGTGGAAACACTATCAGCTGACAACTTGCATGTATTTTTCTCCATCAGTACACTGTTACTATAATAGTAACAATTATCGAGATCCTTTGCTTCACTCTCAGTAACTGCTATATCTCTCAGTCTTTCCAGTGATTGATCAACAAACTGATCCTTGATTAAATCATCATGAGTTAGAAATTTAACGTCAGGTGTGTCCTGACTAGGTTGATAACACGGGGGAGGTGGTGTTAATGACCCTGGGCGCAGAGTGTCACTAAACAGCATATTCAAGCCCAAATCATTGTCATCCACTAACTCAACAGGAGACAAGGATGGTTGTTGTATCTTTGACATAGCTCTAGTAATTGCGCTGAGAGGAAATAAAATAGGTTTCTCTCTACAAGCTTCAATGGCATAATTATCATCAGTGTTATTATCAGTCACAAGTGGTTCTTTACATATACCAGCATGAAGGATATCGTTTCCTATCAACAAGTCTACTGACCTGATGGGAAATACACCACTGGATATACCCACTGAAATATAACCAGTATAATAGCTTGTTTCAATATAAACTTTGTGCAGAGGCACTTTTATAACAGCCCCTCCATAGGCTTCTAACAATACATCTATCTTGCAATAGGTATCGTCAGTTATGGGCAGTACATCTTCTCTTAACCCTTTGACTGTTTCCGACGTATAAATACGTCTTACGAGCCAATGTTTCTGACGTATTTATACGCATAAATTCTAGCAGCTTCAAATCAAGCAGGAGAAAGCTGGTAGGCCCACATGTGAGAGAATGGGTCTCCATGGTCAGTGTGCACCATATAAAAAAAATCGGGGAGCCAGTGGTGCATTGTGGGAATGCCATTTCAGTTGTCCTTTTTCAGCATGTCTAGCGGTAAGAAATATGTGATTCCCCAGCAAATCTGGGACTCTTCTCTTCCCAAGTGATGCTCTAACACAGATGGAAGTGTCAGTGAAGATCAATTTCATGATTTGGAGGAGTTTGAGACCAAAAGCAATGGAGGAGGAGGAGGGGGAGGGAGGGGAGGAAGAGGAGGAGGAGGAGGAGGAGGAGGAGGGAAGGAAGAGGAGGAAGGAAGAGGAGGAGGAGGAGGAGGAGGAGGAGGAGGAAGAAGATGTAATAATATTGTTCCCTTGAAGCAAGAAAAAAAAAAAGTCCACCCCATGACAGTGACAACATAAGGGGAGATAACATCTGATAAGAGCGACTTGATGAGCGTAAAGGAGGGTAATATTACATGACCATCGCCCTCCCTTTGTTTTTGCTGGTACACAAACATTTCTGTCTGTCTATTTGTCTGTCTGTCAAGCTCCCTGTCTGTCCATCTAGCTCTCTGTCTCAGAGAGAGCCACAAGACTGTGTCATCACATTTACTCACATCTTCAAGCAGAGTATAGCACTTTGTCTGGATTTCTTGGGTTATCCTAGGTAATTTACACTATGTATACTTGTATTTGTGTACCTGTGAGACAGAGATAGGCAGACAGATAGAAAGAGAGACAGATTGAAAGATATAGAATGAGGGAGAAAGATAATTAGATAGAATGGAGGAGGGGAAGCAGCATCCGACCCCATTGTTTTGACAGGCGGGAGGGGAGTGAGTAATGAGACAATATGTCACTTTGACAGCTGCCGACTTCTGACTCAAAACAATTATAAGCCACACACTCTCACACAAGACAAGGAGGAGGAGAAGGAGGAGAAGGAGGAGGAGGAGAAGGAGGAGGAGAAGGAGAAGGAGGAGGAGAAGGAGGAGGAGAAGGAGGAGGAGAAGGAGGAGGAGGAGAAGGAGGAGGAGGAGAAGGAGGAGGAGGAGGAGAGAGGAGGAGAAGGAGGAGGAGAAAGGAGAAGGAGAAGGAGGAGAAGAAGGAGGAGAAAGGAGGAGGAGGAGAAGGAGGAGGAGGAGAAGGAGGAGAGGAAGGAGAAGGAGGAGAAGGAGAAGGGAGGAGAGAAGGAGAGAGGATGGAGAGAGGAGAAGGAGGAGGAGAAGGAGGAGAAGGAGGAGGAGGAGAAGGAGGAGGAGGAGAAGGAGGAGAGGAGGAGGAGGAGGAGGATGATTGTTTGTTTGTTTTTGTAAACAAGTTTTGTAAACAATATATTGATAATTATGTTTGTGTGCTTATTGTGTTGTATACAACGAATGTTATATATACATTGCACCTTACTTTGGTCTCATAGGCCACATAAGTTATGTGAAAAAATAAAATAGTGAAAAAAACAAAAAACCTTCAATTACAAGTAAACTAAAGTTTACCGGGTGAGCGGCAGTCGCCGCTGTTGCCATACGCGGCTCATTTTCTGCAAACTTCACGGCTCTATATCTCGGTAAGTACCGATGGCAAAAATTTTTTTTTTGGACTAAAACACTCAGAAAAATAATCTTAACATTTTCATAAGAAAAAATATTTTTTTTTTTTAATATTTGGCGACATAGAATGACAGTTTCAGAGAGGGGCCTGAAACAGTCAAAGGGGTAATAACGTGAGATAACTGCCAGTGTCTCTGAAAGTAATTATCTCAGTCAGATGTGATTCGTCAAATCCTATTCTACCTCTTGAAAAGTAAGGACTCATCGCTGAACGAATCTTTTCGTCAGATACACTTTCTGACGCTAGTCATCTATCCTGAGTAACATTATCTAAAACAGTAGGAGCAGAGGTATTACTAGGATTTTGGTGCCTTTGTTGCTCGGAAGAAGATACGACTTGAGTGGGGGTGCCAGCCGCACGACTGTCTCTCGCATCTCTTTCTAACTTATAGCAATACTCTCTAGCATGTCCTTTTCTGTTACAATATGTACATTTTAATTTCTTTTTCTCGATATCAGATTTCTGTCTAGCCACAGAGACAGATTCAGGATTGTGAGTTTTCCTGGTAAAGGTATGAGAAGTTACAGTAGCAGGTACATCAGGCCGGCAATGAGCAGCTGATTTAGGTTGCCAACTTCTAGGACAATTTTTAGTTACCTTGTTTTTCTGTTTTTTAGTACGTACAAGTTTGTGAGAAATCTCGTAATTGTCTGCTAATGCTGCAGTTTCCAGAATATCTGAGGTAGTATGATCGATCAGATATTCTTGTATGTCAGCAGGCATACAGTTGTTAAACTCTTCGTGTAGTAACAACTGAACAAGGCTGTTGTAGTTGTTACACTTGGCAGCTCTAGACCATCTCTCAAAAGCAACTTTTTTCTCACGAGCAAATTCTACACAAGTTTGATCTTGTCGTTGTAACGTACGAAATGCTCTTTGATAACTTACAGGTAACAAGTTATATGTCTCTAGAATAGTTTGACAGCGTCATAACTAATGTACTTGGCAAATGGTAAAGCAGCAGTACAAGTTTGAGCTCTTCCTGTCAAAGCTGTATGCAACACTGTGGCCCAGTGCTTACGTGGCCAGTTCATAGCACGTGCCTGGTTCTCAAACACATCAAAATAGGTGTCTAAGTCACCTTCAAAAAACTTAGGAACCATGGATGCAGCTTTCTGCACATTAAATGTGTCCTGTGATCTATCAGTCTGTTGTCTTCCCAGACGAACATTTTCTCTCTGGAAATCTTCTTCGTTCAATTTCCTCTGTGCCTCTATTTGTGCATTCTGCAACATAATGAGACGTTCTAACCTCTCAAACTGTTCCTGAGAGATAGGACCAGTGGGTAATGGAGGAGTAGGAAAATTAACGTGGTCTGGACGGTCCTTAGGTCGGATACTTCGTCCAGCTGTCTCTAGAGAGTCTAGATATGGTCTAGGATAAGTAGATACAGGTGTAGCATAC
>NC_069430.1:4908388-4928502 GCF_026875155.1 Cherax quadricarinatus
AGGTTGGGGGGTTTTTGGGTTATAGTGATTTGAGGGGATTTCTATAAAAAGGAAGTTGGATGGTGATGTTAAACTTAGTTTCTGGTGATTTTGACGGTGATTTGGTAGTATTCAGTGGTGATTTGGTAGTAATCAGTAGTGTTTTGGGGAGTATTCGGAGGTGTTTGATGGTGTTAGGTTAGGTTAGGTTAGGTTAGGATAGGTTCGGTTAGGTTAGGTTAGGTTAGGCTAGGTTAGGTTAGGTTCGGTTAGGTTAGGTTAGGTTAGGTTAGGTTAGGTTCAGTTAGGTTAGGTTAGGTTGGGTTAGGTTAGGAAAGGTTAGGTTAGGTTGGGTTCTTGGATATAGTGATTTGAGGGGATTTCTATAAAAAGGAAGTTGGATGGTGATGTTAAACTTAGTTTCTGGTGATTTTGACGGTGATTTGGTAATATTCAGGGGTGATTTGGTAGTAATCAGTAGTGTTTTGGGGAGTATTCAGAGGTGTTTGATGGTGTTTGGTTAGGTTAGGTTAGGTTAGGTTAGGATAGGTTAGGTTAGGCTAGGTTAGGTGAGGTTAGGTTAGGTTAGGTTAAGTTAGGTTAGGTTAGGTTCAGTTAGGTTATGTTAGGATAAGTTAGGTTAGGGTATGTTAGGTTAGGTTAGGTTAGGATAGGTTAGGTTTGGTTAGGTTAGGTTAGGTTAGGTTAAGATAGGTTAGGTTAGGTTAGGTTAAGTTAGGTTGGGTTAGGTTAGGTTAGGTTAGGTTAGGTTAGGTTAGGTTAGGTTAAGTTAGGTTAGGCTAGGTTAGGTTAGGCTAGGATAGGTTAGGTTAGGTTCGGTTAGGTGAGTTGATTCAGGTGTGATTTTTCTACCTTGGGTGTGAAACGCATTACATGCCATCTGTCTGACCTGAGTTGACGCAGATGTTATGTTCTACCTTGGGTGTGAATCGCATTACACAGTGGCGTCGGGGGAAGGGGCGGCCCATATAAGCTTAATGAGTCTCTCAGAGCGAGGAAAGTGTTTCTATTCGGAAATCGAGTAAATATTTCTACCATGGGTGTGTTTACCAACAAGAAAATAATGTTCGATTTTACGATAAAGTTTTCAAAACTAATTTGGAAATATCCAAAAATGGAGTCGTTCAAAGTAATTCTGGAGTACTCTAATGTATTTTGGAAGTGTTCCAATATATTTTAGGTTAGGTTAGGTTAGGTTAGGTTAGGTTAGGATAGGTTAGGTTAGGTTAGGTAAGGTAATGTTAGGTTAGGTTAGGTTAGGTTAGGTTAGGTTAGGTAAGGTTAGATTAGGTTAGGATAAGTTAGGTTAGGTTAGGTTAGGTTAGGATAGGTAAGGTTAGGTTGGGGTAGGTTAGGATAGGTTAGGTAAGGTTAGGTAAGGTTAGGTTAGGTTAGGTTAGGATAGGTTAGGTTAGGTAAGGTTGGGTTATGTTAGGTTAGGTTAGGTTAGGTTAGTTTAGGTAAGGTTAGGTTAAGTTAGGTTAGGTTAAGTTAGGTTGGGTTAAGGTTAGGGTAGGTTAGGTTAAGTTAGGTTGGGTTAAGGTTAGGGTAGGTTAGGTAGGTTAGGTTAGGATAGGTTAGGTGTGTGTGTGTGTGTGTGTGTGTGTGTGTGTGTGTGTGTGTGTGTGTGTGTGTGTGTGTGTTTAGGTGGTCATAGAGTTTTGTTGAATATCTTGATTATAGTGATTTTAGTGGATTTGAGATGCATTTGTGGATGTGAAATGTGATTTTTGTGTGTGTTCTGAAGAGGTGTGCTGGGAGATGGATGTGATGGCGAGGGATATGGGGAGGGTTGTAATTAGAAATATGGGGAGATTTTACTGAAAATAAAAGGTAATGTGTGAATATTTTAAAAAGAAATTATAGAAATGAAAAGTTATGATATATTGGAAAAGAATGGAAGGTGTTGAAACATGTCGCAATAGTTGGGTAGTTGATGCGAGTATAATATTAATTTATGTGGATACAAGGAGATGGGTATGGAGAGAATTTTATTAGAATTTTAGTACTGTAGGGAGGAATGTGTATTAGTTTTAAGATTCAGTAAAAAGAAGGGGGGAAAAAAATGTGAATTAATTGGTTGTGGGTAATGTAGTCGAATTAGAGATACCGAAAAAGATGATATAAGTGGGTTGTTTTTGTGACTTTTTCTGATGTACTGTGTCCCCTTATTAACTTTAATGAACTAAAAGGGTTAAAACGAGAAAAAAAAATTGTGGGATGTGGGTGATGTAGGGTGTTGTGACTTTTCTGTTGAAATTAGTTGAAACGAGAAAAAATTGTGGGTGAAGAAATTGTGGGTGAGAAATTTTTGGGATTGGGGGGTGGGGGTGGAAGGAGGGACAATCCAAAAAAACCTTGATCCAAGGAGATGGAGAATTTCGAAAACCCCATAGGGGGGATCCAAAAAAAACTTGATCCGAGGAGATGGAGAGTTTGATTTCGAGAAATTTTGGGATAGGGGTGAAAGTGAGAGGGGGAACCTTAAAAACTTGATCCGAGGAGATGGAGAGCACAAGAAAATGAAATTCAAAAAAAATTAGAAAAAAATCGGAAAAAAATTCGAGACGCGGGGGCAATCCGGATGACACTGCAGAAGGCGCAGCAGAAGGCGCGACCGGGGGGGGTCGCGAAGGGGGGTCGCGAAGGGGGGTCGTGGGCGGGGGGGTCAAGGGTGAGGTAGTCTCGAGGGCGAGGTCAAGGTCAAAACCGGAAGTAACACCTAGGTGTGAAAAGGTGACCCTCCAGCTGCTGGCCCTGGACCGGATACACCTCTCAGAGGAAGGTCCTAGACCGGATACACCGCCGAGTGGAAGGCCCCTAAACCGGATACACCGCCCAGTGGAAGGCCCTAAACCGGAAGGAGTCGCTCAGCCGCATGCCTTTTCTGGAATACCTCGCTCAGCCGCATTTTTCACAACTCTTGTCAATGGACCAGTACAAAACCTATTTTGACTCCAAAAGTCAGAGGAGAAGTTTTTAAGTAGGTGATGAAGTTCTTGTACTTTTGCCTATCAAGTCAAATAAATTATTAGTAGCATGGAAAGGTCCATATAAAGTATTAAAAATTTGTGGGAAAGTTGACTACCTCATAGAAGTCAAGGGGAAACCTAAGCTTTATCATATCAACATCCTTAAGAAATATTACCGAAGAAATTCGGTTAACTGCCTTAACAACTTTGACTTAGTTTTTCCACACAAACTTGATAAGACAACTGAAGAATGTAAAGTGTGCGTAATTGACACCTCTAACTTAGACTATGATGAAGAACTACATGACTTAGTGACTCTTGACCACTCGGATGCAACCAACATTAATATCTTTGGATGACCATAAGAGACATGAACTACTTCAATGTGTGAGTAACTTTTCAGACGTCTTTACTGATATTCCAGGTGTTACCTCCATGGTAGTCCATAAGATTGACTTAATGACAGACAATCCTATCAAACGAAAATTATACCCAGTTCCAGTTCACCTTAGGGATGCATTTGACGGAGAGGTAGACAAATTATTGAAACTAAAGATCATTGAACCTTCAATATCTTCATATTGTTCACCAGTAGTCATGGTTAAGAAGGAGGATAATTCATATAGACTTGCTATTGACTTCAGAGGCTTTAATGCTATAACTCGGTGGAATGCTGAGCCTATGCCCTTAATAGATAGCGATCTACACAAATTTTATGACCCTTCCTTCTTTTCAGAGATTGATATTGCGCAGGCATATCATCAAGTAATGTTAGATCCTTCTTCTAAGCAGTACACCGCTTTTCCTACACACCAAGGACTGATGCAATATAGAACTATGCGCTTCAGTTTGGTAACTGCCTGTGCTACCTACGTGAGACTGATGAGAAAGGTCTTGGGTAATATGCCAAATGTTTCAGTTTATTTTGATAACATTTTGTTGCAACCCCTGAATGATTTTCAATGATTATTATGTATATATACAATTATTATTTTTTCATTTAATTTTATATTGCTTATATTTGCGATAATAGCTAAATCGTAAATGTATTGCTTTATATTGTTATTTGACTTGTTAAGTAGGATGTAACATATTATGTGCTCAGTTCAAGTCTTGATTGTCTAACTACTGTAATTATTGCTGTTTGCTCGTTATATTGCCGGCTTCTTGCTGGGCGACTGCTGTCCATGGAGCTATCACGTGATCGAGGGGGGGTGTCCTCACCTCTCCTGAAGTATTCAGTCTGCTCTAGACTCGCTTGGTGGTTGGACAGATTGTCTGTCTCATTATTCTTGTTAGTTCTGTAGAACTCTGTTCACAGAACCTTGTATAGACTTAGTGATTTTCGACATTGTACTGAGGTTGTGTGTCTCATAAACACTCTGAGCATCTCAGGTCCTGAGCTATAGCTTCTGACTTAACTTGTACTGGTTTCTGTGTATTATCACAGTTGGGGATTTTCTTATGCTGAACTTAGATTCAGTAGTATGGGAGTTTTGTAACTTTTGTGGAGGATCTGCTGATGGTCCCTACTTAGTGTCGTTATATTATCTCCTTGTTCCTGATTCTGTGTCGCAGGTGCTTGTTGTATTGCTATTGGGTTTAGCATTCTTTTTATTGTTCAACCAGACTGTTCTGGTTGCCTGTCGGTCAAGAAGTTAGTTTATATGAGGACTTTGTCAGTCACTTGTTTAAGTCTAGTCGATTCTTGAGACATATCAAACTACTTAGGGCACTTTCACACATACACACTTACTTGTACATATTTGTAATATCTTATTAAATGTTAATGTACCAGACGGTACTTAAGAATTATAAATGTGATATGTGCTTTCGGCACAATAATATTGAACTCGAGAGATGTGATATTATTTTGATTACTGTGATTAATTTAATTTAATTTAATTTGATAATATACCTCTAGACTTAATAAATTTATTAAATTTTAATTTCTCTAGTTAGTAGCCTACCAGTTGTAATCCTGAAGCACTATTGAATAATACTGAATTCTAATGGATAATTGGACAAGGATACTGACTACTTGTTACGAAAACCCAGTAACAGGCTGGATGCTAGAAGGGCAGTCCTTTCTAGTATTCACTGGAGATCTCTAAGCTTTTAGAATCGCGTTTTTTTGTAACAAATGGGGGCCTGTCCGGGATGCTCTTGATCCAAGGTGTTGGAGAAATTGCCTAATTTGACATACTAGTAACTCTATGATCAAACACTTTGAGTACTTTCCTAACCTGAAGACTTTGAGTTTAGTCTTGTACAACATACCAGGTGGATGTATGTACCTGACTGAGTCTCTTGATCCAAGGAGATGGAAATACTGTTTATGAGTTCTAGCTCTAAGACAACCAACACTAAAATTCCTATCAGGATTATAGTTTCACATAATCACTCTCTCGTAGTACAATTATTTTCGTGATGTATACTAAAGTGAAACAGTTAATTGATACTCTGACTTTGTCTGAGTTGAGTACATTAAAACTTCAGACGTGTTGGCAAGTAGCCAAATATCTCGGTGTGACGTATAACAGGAATTACACCGCAGAAACTGTCAGAGCATTAATTAAAGATATATTATATCATACAGAGATGTCTGATTATGATTCAGATTCAGAAAGCCTAGTGTCACGATAAGGAACTATAACTCTATCTGATGACGTAGAAGAAAGAGCAACTAAGGCAGAAGTGAGCCTAGTGTCTGAGCCTAGTGTAGCTCAGTTCTCGCTCACGCCTTCCCTCCTAACTGTTAGCTTGATGCAGCCACATACTAGTACAGTGTATGCTACACCTGTATCTACTTATCCTAGACCATATCTAGACTCTCTAGAGACGGCTGGACGAGGTGACCGACCTAAGAACAGTCCAGAAAGACATGTTAATTTCCCTACTCCTCCATTACCCACTGGTCCTATCTCTCAGGAACAGTTTGAGAGGTATGAACGCCTCATTATGTTGCAGACTGCACAAATAGAGGCACAGAGGAAATTGAACAAAGAAGATTTCCAGAGAGAAAATGTTCGTCTGGGAAGACAACAGACTGATAGATCACAGGACCCATTTAATGTGCAGAAAGCTGCATCAATGGTTCCTAAGTTTTTTGAGAGTGACTTAGACACCTATTTTGATATGTTTGAGAACCAGGCATGTGCTATGAACTATCTACGTAAGCACTGGGCAACATTGTTGCATACAGCTTTGACAGGAAGAGCTCAAACTTGTACTGCTGCTTTACCATTTGCTAAGTACATTAGTTATGACGCTGTCAAACAAACTATTCTAGAGACATATAACTTGTTACCTGAAAGTTATCAAAGAGCATTTCGTACGTTACAACGACGACAAGATCAAACTTGTGTAGAGTTTGCTCGTGAGAAAAAAGTTGCTTTTGAGAGATGGTCTAGAGCTGCCAAGTGTAACAACTACGACAGCCTTGTTCAGTTGTTACTACACGAAGAGTTTAACAACTGTATGTCTGCTGACATACAAGAATATCTGATTGATCATACTACCTTGGATATTCTGGAAACTGCAGCATTAGCAGACAATTACAAGATTTCTCAAAAACTTGTACGTACTAAAACACAGAGAAAAAAGGTAACTAAAGATTGTACTGGAAGTTGGCAACCTAAACCAGCTGCTCGCTGCCGGCCTGATGTACCTGCTTCTGTAACTACTCGTACCTTTACCAGGAAAAAACATAATTCTGAATCTGTCTCTGTGGCTAGACAGAAATGTGATATCGAGAAGAAGAAAGTTAAATGTACCTATTGTAACAGAAAAGGACATGCTAGAGAGTATTGCTGTAAGTTAAAAAAAGATACGAGAAGCAGTCGTGCGGCTGGTGCCCCCACACAAGTCGTATCTTCTTCCGAGCAACAAAGGCACCAAAATCCTAGTAATACCTCTGATCCTACTGTTTTAGATAATGTTACTCAGGATAGATGACTAGCGTCAGAAAGTGTATCTGACGAAAAGATTCATTCAGCGATGAGTCCTTACTTTTCAAGAGGCAGAATAGGATTTGACGAATCACATCTAACTGAGATAATTACTTTCAGAGACACTGGCAGGTATCTCACCTTATTAAGAGAAGATGTACTACCCATAACTGATGATACCTATTGTAAGATAGGTTAGAAGCCTATGGTGGGGCTGTTATAAAAGTACCTCTTCACAAAGTTTATATTCAAACAAACTATTATACTGGTTATATTTCAGTGGGTATATCCAGTGGTGTATTTCCCATCAGGTCAGTGGACTTGTTGATAGGGAACGATATCCTTCATGCTGGTATGTGTAAAGAACCACTTGTGATTGATAACAACACTGATGATAATTATGCCATTGAAGCTTGTAGAGAGAAACCTATTTTATTTCCTCTCAGCGCAATTACTAGAGCTATGTCAAAGATACAACAACCATCCATGTCTCCTGTTGAATTAGTTGATGACAATGATTTGGGGTTGAATATATTGTTTAGTGACGCTCTGCGCCCAGGGTCATTAACACTGACTCCCCCTGGTCATCAACCTAGTCAGGACACAACTGACGTTAAATTTCTAACTCATGATGATTTAATCAAGGATCAGTTTGTTGATCAGTCACTGGAAAGACTGAGAGATATAGCAGTTACTGAGAGTGAAGCAAAGGATCTCGATAATTGTTACTATAATAGTAACGGTGTACTGATGGAGAAAAATACATGCAAGTTGTCAGCTGATAGTGTTTCCACCACAGTCAAGCATCTCGTAGTGTTACCAGTTACATTTCGTGAACAAGCCATTGATTTTGCTCACAATAGTCCCATAGGAGGACATTTGGGTGTCAAGAAGACACTCGGTAAACAGGCAAAACATTTTACTTGGCCAAAGATGAAGGAAATAGTAGATGATCATGTGCGACGTTGCCACGTGTGTCAAATGACAGGCAAGCCAGTGCACACACCTCCACCTGCGCCTCTCATTCCTATCACCGTGGATGGTGAACCATTCTCACATCTTATTATTGATTGTGTTGGTCCTTTGCCTAGAACCAAACTAGGAAACCAATACTTATTTACTATTATGGACGCTGCAACACGCTATCCCGAAGCTATTCCTATGAGAAAAATTAATGCTCGTGCGATTGTTAGGGCGCTGATGAAATTTTTCTCCCAGGTTATATTGCCACGAGAGATACAATTACTATACGATTTTCTTAGTAACCTTGGAATTGATAAAGCTGGTGATATTAAAAACATGATTTTGCATTTCCCTGAATTGTTCAGTGATGTTCCTAAACGTTGTACTCTGGGTGTACATGACGTTGATGTACAGGGAGCATCACCCATTAAGCAATCACCATATAGAATGAGTCCAACGAAGCATAAAGCATTGAGAGAAGAGGTTGATTTTCTGTTATCTCACGGACTTATTGAGCGCAGTAAAAGTCCATGGGCATCTCCCTGTATTTTAGTGCCTAAACCTGACGGTAGTTTCAGGATGTGCACTGATTACAGGAAAGTGAACTGTGTCAGCTTGCCTGATGGTTATCCTCTACCTCGCATTGACGACGCATTGACGACCTTATTGACCGTGTGTCAGGAGCCTAGTTTGTCAGCCGTTGAGATCTCTTACGAGGCTATTATCAAGTCCCGCTTACTGAATGTGCTCAAGAAATATCTGCTTTTACTGTTCAAGATGGATTGTTTAACTACCTCGTCACCCCCTTCGG
Source organism: Cherax quadricarinatus (assembly GCF_026875155.1). Taxonomy (NCBI): domain Eukaryota; kingdom Metazoa; phylum Arthropoda; class Malacostraca; order Decapoda; family Parastacidae; genus Cherax; species Cherax quadricarinatus. The sequence continues at coordinate 4,917,085 of NC_069430.1, forward strand.
TCTATGTAACGTGGCTTGTTCATTCCAGCGTATAATGAACGAGTTGACCCACAACTTAGGAGTAGAAGCCTACCTTGACGACTTAGTGGTGTACAGTGACGAGTGGGAACAGCACTTGACGCGTCTCAGAGCATTGTTTGAGAGACTGGCGCACTACAACTTCACTGTTAACTTAGCTAAATGTAGTTTTGTTCAAGCCAAGATTACCTATCTAGGCTTTTGTATCGGCAAAGGTGAGGTTGCTCCTATTGAGGCTAAGGTTCGTGCAATTTCTGAATTTCCAGTGCCACAGGATGGGAAGGGAGTACAGAGATTCCTGGGTATGGCAGGATATTATCGCAGGTTGTGTCCAAACTTTTCTCATATTGCAGCTCCTCTCACTGAGCTTACTAGTAGTAAAGTTCAGTTCACCTGGACTAGAGATTGTTCAGACTCGTTTAAAAGGTTGAAGCGCTTGCTATCCTCTGCTATATGTTACTATTCATCTAAGCTTAAACAACACCAGAAAAAATATGCTCTAGCTCTTGTGGTGTCCTTGGAACATTTTGTCGAGTATTTGGGCACTTTCCCATTTAAATTAACGTAATTTTATGCCCAAGTACTTTTTGTTACTTGCTATGTCAAATTCAGTAACTTAATCCCTCCAGCCCATATTAACTATATATACTCATGTCTAATTAGTATATTTCTATATTCACAGTATTGTTGTGTGTGTAAGGAGACATAAGCTGAGTGTTGAGTGGGTAGTGTGGCGCGGGTGATGTACTGCGTGATGCAACACTGTCCTGCCGCAGACCCCCCCCCCTCACTACACACCTTAAGCTGTTTCATACTCAGATGTTCAAACTGCCTCGCATTCCACAACCACTACTTAAGAGTGGAATGCAGTCTCCTCTACTATGATCGAGCCTCAAAGTGCCTTGTCTCTACACTGATGTACATAACCACGAGCATGCAGAGATACGATAATGTGTACTGCCCTAGTACTAGGGGCATATCCTAGTGACGGACGCTGTGAAATTATAGAAGTGCTTGGCACAAGAGAGACTGATTAATTTTTATATTATATTGTTAGTAATGTAACCTGAGTAATCAGTAATGTGAAAGACATTAATGCAACTCCTAGTGCGACCGTCTGTCGTGTTGGGGGGGGGGGTGTTGCAACCCCTGAATGGATTTCAATGATTATTATATATATATATAATTATTATTTTTTCATTTAATTTTATATTGCTTATATTTGCGATAATAGCTAAATCGTAAATGTATTGCTTTATATTGTTATTTGACTTGTTAGGTAGGATGTAACATATTATGTGCTCAGTTCAAGTCTTGATTGTCTAACTACTGTAATTATTGCTGTTTGCTCGTTATATTGCTGGCTTCTTGCTGGGCGACTGCTGTCCACGGAGCTATCACGTGATCGAGGGGGGTGTCCTCACCTCACATGAAGTATTCAGTCTGCTCTAGACTCGCTTGGTGGTTGGACAGATTGTCTGTCTCATTATTCTTGTTAGTTCTGTAGAACTCTGTTCACAGAACCTTGTATAGACTTATTGATTTTCGACGTTGTACTGAGGTTGTGTGTCTCATAGACACTCTGAGCATCTCAGGTCCTGAGCTATAGCTTCTGACTTAACTTGTACTGGTTTCTGTGTATTATCACAGTCGGGGATTTTCTTATGCTGAACTTAGATTCAGTAGTATGGGAGTTTTGTGACTTTTGTGGAGGATCTGCAGATGGTCCCTACTTAGTGTCCTTATATTATCTCCTTGTTCCTGATTCTGTGTCGCAGTTGCTTGTTATATGGCTATTGGGCTTAGCATTCTTTTCATTGTTCAAGCAGACTGTTCTGGTTGCCAGTCGGTCAAGAAGTTTGTTTATTTGAAGACTTTGTCAGTCACTTGTTGAAGTCTAGTCGAGTCTTGAGATATAGCGAACTGCTTAGAGCACTTTCACACATACACACTTACTTGTACATATTTGTAATATCTTATTAAATATTAATGTACCAGACGGTTCTTAAGAATTATAAATGTGATATGTGCTTTCGGCACAATAATATTGAACTCGAAAGATGTGATATTATTTTGATTACTGTGATTAATTTAATTTAATTTAATTTGATAATATACCTCTAGACTTAATAAATTTATTAAATTTTAATTTCTCTAGTTAGTAGCCTACCAGTTGTAATCCTGAAGCACTATTGAATAATACTGAATTCTAATAGATAATTTGACAAGGATACTGACTACTTGTTATGAAAACCCAGTTACAGGCTGGATGCTAGAAGGGCAGTCCTTTCTAGTATTCACTGGAGATCTCTAAGCTTTTAGAATCGCGTTTTTTGTAACACATTTACGTAATGACATCTACGTGGGGCGAACATATCCAAACATTAACATCAGTTTTGCATAGCTTACGCTCACATGGCCTCACTGCCAAGCCAAAGAAATGCTTCCTTGGGTATAACAAGATTAGATATCTTGGACTGATACTTTCTAATAACTCTCTGCAGCCTCTCCCCAGTAAGATCAAAGCTTTATTAGAATTTAAATTCCCCAAAACCAAGAAGCTCATGCGTAGCTTTCTTGGTTCTGTAAATTTTTATGCACGGTTTATCCCGAATCTTGCTGATCTTACAGGCATCTTATCGGACTTCCTTAAAAAGTCTGTGAAGGAACCTTTTGAACTTTCCGACGTAGCTCGGGAAAAGTTTAATGAGATTAAAAGTATCTTCTCGAAAGACCCTATACTTAAGATTCCAGATATTAATAAAACATTTTGTTTGAGAACTGATGCCTCCAATACTGGCTTAGGTGCGGTGTTACTACAATGCCATTATGGTACTCCCTTCCCTGTATGCTTCCTAAGCTGGAAACTCCTTCCTGCAGAAACAAGATACTCCAAAATAGAAAAGGCATGTTTAGCCCTTGTGTGGGATATCTCCAAACTTAAATTTTGTTTGCTGGGAAAAGAATTCATTTTAGAAACGGACCACAAACCTCTGATATACCTCTTGAGGTGGACATTGGCACTCCAGGCTTTTAAGTTCCATATTGTGTATATCAATGGTTCATCCAATTATTTCTCTGACTGGTTAAGTCGTGACAGTCAGTAGAAGATTTGATGCCTTACGCGACTTCCACATGTTAGAACTTTTTCCTCACACTATTCTTCTTATACTCCTTGACTATAAGTCTTGGTATGGGGGAGTGTGAGGGAAAAGTTCAATAGATAGGAGTAGCAATATAGTAACAATAGTTCCATTACCGGTTACTAGTTAAGGTAGGGTAAGTCACGCTCCCGCCTTTCTTCCCCCTCCCCGAAAGTGATAGTTTCATTGCCGGCTACTAGTTAAGGTAGGGTAAGTCACGCTCTCGGTTTTCCTGCCTTTTCTCCCCCCCACCCCTAAAGTGATAGTTTGATTGCCAGCTGCTTGTTAACGTAGGGTCAGTCTAGCTCCCGCTATCCCTTCCCCTCCCTCTTCCCCCCCCTCGAAAGGTGACGTATGGGGCTCTGGTCAAACAGTAAATCACTCGACTCGCAGCTCCCAACTCTACTGTAAGTACATGCCTGCCTTGTATTCTAGTGGATTTATTGGTTAAAAGCTTCACTTTTGACCAATAATAAACTCAGTCCTTTCAGTCTTGCTCTAAGTTGACTGTTGTAATAATCACCACGTCTTTTGAGTAATGTACACTGCCATGGAGAGTGATTATTTAAGCAGTGGGAAACCTGTCTATCTTTTCAGCTTGGATGACAGTGAGGGTCACCTGTCAATCAATGAGAAGAACAGAAGAAGGACTAACGTCCAGAGACTTCTCCAGGACGTAACCCCATATCATTTCAGCGGTAAAGAACCTGCTTTCCTGTCATCGAGATACTACCCACGACGTTAATCTGTGAAGAACTAGCCAGTGGTGGTCACCAATACCTGCGACCCCCCCCCCCCCATCATCAGCAACGGCTACGATTTCAACAACACAGTGTCACCAACACCAGACACCCAAGTGTTAAATTAGCGTTGAATTCAGTTATCATTTATATTTTTCATTTTTCATTTTCTTTAATGTAGGATTAATATTTCATATTTAAGTGTTTTATTTTTTATATTTTCTACATAATAAAGTGTTTATGTTTGTCTGTTATTATTTCTTTTTCTATTCACTAACTTTCCTGAGGAGGAGCCACCATGGGTAATACTGTCTGAAGTTGTTACAGGGCTGAGTAAGCCTTCACAGTGGTGATGGTGGTGGTGATGTTGGTGGTGGTGATGGTCTTTGTGGTGATGGTGGTGGTGGTGGTGGTACTGATGGTGGTGGTGGTGGTAGTGATGGTGGTGGTGGTGATGGTGGTGATTGTGGTGGTGATGATGGTGGTGGTGATGGTCTTTGTGGTGATGGTGGTGGTGGTGTTGGGGTGGTGGAATGGTGGGGGGATGGTGGTTTGGGGGGTGGTGGGGATGGTGTGATGGGGGTGGGGGGGGTTTGGTGATGGTGGGGATAGTGGTGATGGTTTTTGGTGGTGATGGTTGCGGTGGTGGTGGTGATGGTGGTGGTTGGGGGGTGATGGCGGTGGTGTGGTGATGGTGGTGGGGGTGGGTGGGGTGTAGTGGGGTGGTTTATGGGGGATTGCGAGGTGGTGGTGAGTGGTGGTGCGGTGGTGGTGGTTAGCTGGTATGGTGTTTGTAGTGGGGATGGTTTTGGTGGGGGTGATGGTGGTGGTGTTGTGGGGTGGGAGGTGGTGTTATGGGGGTGCGGTGGTGAGGTGGTGGTGTTGGTGGTGGGGTGATGGGGTGGTGGGGGTTTTGGTTGGGGTGTTGCGGTGGTGGTGTTTGGTGGGGGGTATGGTGGTTTGGGGGGGATGGTGGTGGTGGTGGTGGTGTGGTGGTGGTGGTTTAAGTGGTAGGGTGGTGGTGGTGAGGGCTAGTGATTTAGGTGGGGGGTATAGTGGTGGTGATGGGGTGGTGATGGGGGGGTGCTGGCGGGGGTGGGGGATGAGGGGTGGTGGTGATGGTGGTGGGGGTGAGGTAGTGGTGAGGTGGTGGTGATGGTGTGGTGGTGGGGTTTTTGGTGGTGGTGGTGGGGGTGGGGGGGGTGGGGTGGTGATGTGATGGTGTGGTGGGGGTCATGGTGGTGGTGAGTGATGGTGGTGATATGGTGGTGGTGGTGAGGGGTGTGGTGGGGGTCATGGTGGTGAGGTGGTGGTGGGGTGGTGGGGTGATGGTGGGGTTGGTGTGGTGATGGTGGTGATGGTGGTGATGGTGATGGGGGTGGGGGTGGTGGTGATGGTGGGGGTGGGGGTGATGGTGGTGGTGATGGTGGGGATGGTGATGGTGATTGTCGGTGGTGATGGTGGTGGATGGTGGTGGTGGTAAGTGGTTGATGGTGTGATTGGTGGTTGGTTGGTAGTGGTGGTGATGGGTTATGGTTGGGGTGTTGATAGGTGGTGGTGGTTGTTAGGTGATGGTAGCCCCCGGTTTGTGTGTTGGTGGTGGTTGGTGGTGTTAGTGGTGGTGTGGTGGTGGGTTCGTGATGGTGGAGGTGATGGTGGTGGTGGTGGTGGTAGGGTGGTGGTGGTGATGGTGTTGGGGATGGTGTTGGTGGTGATGGTCGGTGGGGTTTGTGGTGGTGATGGTTTTGTGTGATGAGAGTTTGTGGTGGAGGGATGGTGGATGGTGATGGTTGGTGGTGGTTGCTGGTGGTGATGATGGTGATGGTGGTGGTGGTGATGGTGGTGAGTGGTATGAGAAGGGTGGTGGGTGGGTGGTGGTGATGTGGGTGGTGCTGGTTGGTTTTAGTAGTGATGGTGTGGTGGTGGTTGAGGTTGATGATGGTGGTTGGTGGTGATGGTGGTGGTGGAGATGATGGTGATGGTGGTTGTGGGTGGTGATAGGTGGTGATGGGGTGTGATGATGGTAGTGATGGTGGGTGGTGGAGTTGGTGGTGGTGGTGATCGGTGGTGGTAAGTCGTGTGATGTGCGATGTGTGTTGGTGGTGATTGTGATGGTAGTGGTGGTGGTGGTTTGATGGTGGTGGTGAAAGTGGTGGTGATAGTAGGGTTGATGGTGGTTGGTGATGGTGGGATGATGGTGGGGTGATTGTTGTTGGTGGTGGATGGTTTTGTTGGTGATGGACGCGTTGTTGGTGATGGTGGTGCCATGAGGGTGATGGTGGTGGTGATGGTCGGTGGTGATGTAAGGGTGGTTGTGGTGCGTTGGTGATGATAGTGATTGTGATGGTGGCGGTGGTGGTATAGTGGTGATGGTGGTTGGTGGTGGTGGTGGTGGTGGTGATCGTTAGTGGTGTTGGTGATGATGGGGTCATGGAGGTGGTGGTGGAAGATAGTGGTGGTGCTGGTGGTGTTGGTGGTGAGGGTTATGGTTTGCCGGTGGTGGTGTGGTGGTGGTGATGGTGGTGGTGGTGGTGGTGGTGGTGGCGGTGTCGTGGTGATGGTGGTGGTGGTTGTGGGGTGGTAGGGGTGATAGTGATGGTGGTGGTGATGATGTCGGTGGTGGTGATGGTGTGGTGATGTGGTGGTTGTGCTGGTGGTGGTGTTGGTGGTGATGTGGTGGGGGTGGTGTGATAGTGGTGGTTACAAAAAACGCGATTCTAATAGCTTAGAGATCACAGTGAATACGAGAAAAGGACTGAACTTCTAGCATCCAGCCGGTTACTGGGTTTCTGTAACAAGTAGTCAGTATCCTTGTCCAATTATCCATTAAATTCAGTATTATCAATAGTGCGTTTAGGATTACAACTGGGTAGGCTACTAACTAGAGAAATTAAAATTTAATAAATTTATTAATCTTGAGGTTTATTATCATATTTAAATTAAATCAATCACAGTAATGAAAATAATATCAATATCTTACGAATTCTACTATTATTGTGCTGAAACACATATCACATTTTATTTTACTCTTAAGTACTTCTGGTTACGTATCATTTAATTAAGATATTACCAAATATGTACAAGTAGGTATGTATGTGTGTAAGTGCTCTAAGTAGTTCGCTATGTCTCATGACTCGACTAGTTAAACAGTGACTGACATGTATTCAAATAAACAAAATTCTTGACCGACTGGCAACCAGTACAGTCTGCTTGAACAATGAAAAAGATTGCTAAGCCAATAAGCCAAACAAAAAGCAACTGCGACACAATCAGGATCAAGGAGATAGATAACGACACTAAGTAGGAACATCCGCGGATCCTCACAAATGTTACAAAACTCCCATACTACTGAATCTAAGTTCAGCATAGAAAAACCCTGACTGTGACTATACACAGAAACCAGTACAAAATTAGGTCAGAAGCTATAGCTAAGGACTGAGATGTTCAGAGTGTATATGTGACACACAAACCTCAGTACAAACGCGAAATTACGAAGTCTATAAAAATGTTCTGTGAACAGAGTTAACTACAGAACTAACAAGCCAAAAATGAGACAGAAAATCTGTCAACCACCAAGCGAGTCTCGAGCAGAATCACGAGAGGTGAGACACCCCCTCGATCACGTTGAAGCCCGGTGGACAGCACAGCTCCCAACGAGATGCAGGAAGACGCAGTTATAACATGCAAGGAGCGATAATTACAGTTGTTTGACAATCAAGACTTGATACTGAGCCACATATGTAATCTAACAAACATAACGTCAAATAAGAATTAACAGTCAAATATTAAATAAAGTAATACATGACGGATTTAGTATTATCGCAACATATAAAGCAATATAAATTAAATGAAAAAGATTATTATTACATTATATATATAATAATATCATTGTACCCATTCAGGGGTTGCATCACCCCCCCACCAACACGGACTGAGGGTCGCACTTCGCACTAGGAGTTGCACTTATGTATTTCACATTATTACTGATTACTCATCATCAATACAATATAATATAAAAATAATCAGTCTCTTGTGCCATGCACTTCCATCATTTCCACAGTGTCCATCATAGGATATGCCACCTAGTACTAGGGAGTACACAGTATCGTATCTCGGCATACTCGTGGTTTATGTACATCAGTGTGAGGACTAGGGCATAGCGCTGACGAGCAGGGCACTGAGGCCTCGATCATAGTAGAGGACGGACTGCACTCCACTCTTAAGTAGTGGTTGTGGAATGCGAGGCAGTATGGAACATCTCGAGTTGAAAACAGCTTTAAGGTGTTGTAGTGAAGGGGGGGTGGTCTTTGGCCAGGACAGTGTTGGCGTCATGCAGTACATCTCCCACACGACACTACCATCAACACTAAGATTACGTCTCCTTACACACAATATTGACCAGAGCTGACGATCTGTCTCGTCCTTACTAATTAATAATAATAATTTTTAAAAAAAATAATACACGTCAATAATGTTGACCAAGGACACAACATAGAGCTAGAGCCTCACTTTCTCAATAGTGGCATAATGTTTCTGGTGTCGTTAAGCTTAGTTGAATAGTACCTATAGGATGGTGACTATCAGTGGATGTAGACCTGATTGGAGCAGCACAGCTCCACTGCATATCCACTCGCATCTATATGTATAAGAAGGGAGATTGGAAAATTAGGACACTTTTCATAACAGGAGCTCGAGGAGAGCAAACGTTTCAACCTTTTGAACGAGTCTGATGCATCTCTAGTCCAGGTGAACTGATCATTGCTACTAGTAGCTCTGTGAGAGGAAGCGCAATCTGAGAAAGTTTGGACAGAACCGCGATAATATCCCATTGCCATACCAGGAATCTCTGTACTTTTTTTTTTTTCATTTCCTATCCAGGGCTATGGAAATTAGAAATTGCCGTACCTTAGCCTAAATAGGAGCAACATCACCGTGCCGATACAAAAGCCGAAGGATAGGTTATCTTGGCTTGACCAAAACTACATTTAGAGAATAAGTTAATCAGTGAAGTGTAGTGCGCAGTCTCTACGAACAATGCTTGAGAAGCGTCAGGTGACAAGTTCCACTCGTCAAGTACACCACTAAGTCGTCATGATGGATTCTACTCCTTCTAAGTTGTGGGTAAACTCGTTATTTATACGCTGGAATGAAGAAGCGCGTTACATTGGCCGATGGGGGTGACGAGGTAATTAAAACAATCAATCTTGAACGTTTATAAAAAGCAGATATTTCTTGAGCTCATTCAGTGTGCCGGGACTTATAATAGCCTCGTAAAGAGATCTAATGGCTGACAAACTGGGCTCCTGTGACACACGGTCCATTAAGCCGTCAATGCGAAGGTAGAGGATAACTTCAGGGCAAGGTTGGACAGAGTTCACTTCTGCTAATCAGTGCACATCCTGAAAACCTACCGGCAGGTTTAGGCTTAATACAGGGAGATGCCCATGGACTTTTACAACACTCAATAGTTCACGTGAGATAACAGAAAAATCAACCTCTTCTCTCAATGCTTTATGCTTAGTTGGATCATTCTATATGGTGATTGCTAAATAATGGGTGATGCTCCCTGTACATACATCGTCATGTACACCAAGAGTACCACGTTTAGGAACATCACCGAACAATTCAGGGAAATAAAAAATGCAAAATCATGATTTTTATATCACAGCTTTATCATCCCAAGGTTACTAAGAAAATCGTTTCTAGTGATTGTAGAGTCAATCACTGAATTTTCTAAACGAACCTCTATACCTCTAGACGTTTTCTTCCTCTGTCCTAGGAAGAATAGAAGTAGTAGGTAGAGGAATAGCGTAGTATGCCTTAAGATGGTTAAAAGGTACAACATGAAGATTTCTTTTTCCAGGTGTACGTACCAAATAATTCCTACGTCACTTAAGCTTTTTCACTCTTCCAGGGGCAATAATACCTGGCTTGTAGGCATGACCTGGTACTAATTTCCGAGCCATCACCTTATCTCCTGCTTTTAAAGAACGAGTGACAGCACGCTTTTCATAATGTTGCTTCATTCTAGCTTGGGCTGAAACTAGATTTTTCGAAGCTAGCTCTCTAGCGGCTGTCAAATGTTGTTGCATTAATGAAGGTGAAGTACTCAATGATGGATTTGATTTTTCCTGTCCACACGTCTTTCAACACTGCGAGAGGACCACGCACTTGGTGTCCGATATTAATTCAAACGGACTAAATCTGAGACTTTCTTGTTCACTTTCTCTCATAGCGAACAGAAGAAAAGGTATACCCTCATCCCAGTCTCTAGAAAAATGTTCACAATAAGCTCTCATCATAGACTTCAATGTCTGATGAAATCTCTCTAGAGCCCTTGTGACTGTGATGATAACTGGTTGAAAGTACAGACTTTATTCCTAGGTGTGATAATGCTTCTCGAAAGATCTTAGAAGTGAAATTAGATCCCTGATCTGATTGTATCTCTCGTGGCAATCCAACCTGGGAGAAAAATTTCATCAGCGCTCTCACAATAGCACGAGCATTAATTTTTCTCATAGGAATAGCTTCGGGATAAGCGTGTTTGCAGCGTCCATAATAGTAAATAAGTATTGGTTTCCTAGTTTGGTTCTAGGCAAAGGACCAACACAATCAATAATAAGACGTGAGAAATGGTTCACTATGCACGGTGTAGGAATGAGAGGCGCGGTGGAGGAGGTGTGTGCGCTGGCTTGCCTGGTCACTTGACACACGTGGCAACGTGCACATGATCAGCTACTATTTCCTTCATCTTGGCCAAGTAAAATGTTTTGCCAGTTTACCGGAGTGTCTTCTTGACACCCAAATGTCCTCCTATGGGACTATTGTGAGCAAAATCAATGGCTTGTTCACGAAATGTAACTGGTAACACTGCTAGATGCTTGACTGTGATGGAAACACTATCAGCTGACAACTTACATGTATTTTTCTCCATCAGTACACCGTTACTATAATAGTAACAATTATCGAGATCCTTTGCTTCTCTCTCAGTAACTGCTATATCTCTGTCTTTCCAGTGACTGATCAAAAACTGATCCTGATTAAATCATCATGAGTTAGAATTTTAACGTCAGTTGTGTCCTGACTAGGTTGATGACCGGGGGGAGTCAGTGTTAATGATCCTGGGCGCAGAGCGTCACTAAACAACATATTCAACCCCAAATCATTGTCATCCACTAACTCAACAGGAGACAAGGATGGTTGTTGAATCTTTGACATAGCTCTAGTAATTGCACTGAGAGGAAATAAAATAGGTTTCTCTCTACAAGCTTCAATGGCATAATTATCATCAGTGTTATTATCAATCACAAGTGGTTCTTTACATATACCAGCATGAAGGATATCTTCCCCAAACAAAAGTCCACTGACCTCGATGGGAATACACCACTGGATATCCACTGAAATATAACCAGTATAATAAACTTGTTTCAATATAACTTTGTGCAGAGGCACTTTTTAAAGCCCCTCCATGGCTTCTAACAATAATCTATTTGCAATAGGTATCGTAGTTATGGGCT
>NC_069430.1:4929002-4991502 GCF_026875155.1 Cherax quadricarinatus
AAATTAGTGTTAGGGTTCAGCAAAATTTGTGTTACGGGAAATGGTGCGGGGGGAAGAGGAGCGATTGGGGGGAATGATGATGTAAAGAAAAGTAAAAGGGAGAAAAATTTTAGCATTGAAAGTTTTTACAAAGTAGAAGTGTCAAGGAGGGAAGAGTAATGGAAAAAAGAAGAAGTTAAAGATTGAAAAATGTAAAAAAGAGAAATGAGAGAGTGGTGAATGTTATAAACAAATTTTGTTAAAATAAGAAAAAGTTTTGGATGAGAAAATTAAAAAGTTAAAAAAAATGGTTTTGTCAGTTAAAAATGGAGAGGAGATTTTATTAAAGGGAGATAAGTTTTTGGGAAGATGGAAGGAAATTTTGAGGAATGTTAAATGTTGATGAAGATAGGGAAGCGTGATTTCGTGTATAGGCAAGGAGGAATAACATCTTGTAGGAGTGAGGAAGAGCCATTGTGAGTGTGGGGGAAGTTCGTGAGGCAGTAGGTAAAATGAAAGGGGGTAAGGCAGCCGGGATTGAGGATAAAGATAGAAATGTTAAAAGCAGGTGGGGATATAGTTTTGGAGTGGTTGGTGCAATTATTTAAAAAATGTATGGAAGAGGGTAAGGTACCTGGGGATTGGAAAGAGCATGCATAGTTCCTTTGTATAAAGGAAAAGGGGGATAAAAGAGAGTCCCAAAATTATAGGGGGATAAGTCTGTTGAGTGTACCTGGTAAAGTGTATGGTAGAGTTATAATTGAAAGAATTAAAGTAAGACGGAGAATAGGATAGCAGATGAACAAGGAGGCTTTAGGAAAAGGGTAGGGGGTGTGTGGACCAGGTGTTTACATTTGAAACATATAAGTGAACAGTATTTAGATAAGGGCCCTAAAGGGGTCTTTGTGGCATTTATGGATTTGGAAAAGGCGTATGACAGGGTGGATAGGGGGGCAATGTGGCAGATGTTGCAAGTGTATGGTGTAGGAGGTAGGTTACTGAAAGCAGTGAAGAGTTTTTTTTACGAGGATAGTGAGGCTCAAGTTAGAGTATGTAGGAAAGAGGGAAATTTTTTTCCCGAAAATAGCCTTAGACAAGGATGTGTGTGTCACCGTGGTTGTTTAAAAATTTTTAAAGGGTTGTAAAGAAGAAAATGCGAGGGTCTTGGGAAAAGGGGCGTGATTTAAAAAGATAAAGAACACACACAAAGTGGGATTTTTAAAACGCGCTCTTGCGATGACACTGTGCTCTTGGGAGTTTCTGAAAGAAGTTAGAAAATTGGGGGTAAATTTTGGTAGGGTTGCAAAAGAAAAAATTAAAGGTGAATACAGAAAAGTAAGGTTTGAGGATAACAAAAAATTAGGTGAGAAAGATTGAATATCGTTTGGAGGAGAGAGTATGGAGGAGTGAACGAAATTCAGATATTTGGGAGGGGACTGTCAGCGGATGGGTCTAGAAAGATGAGGGGAATCTAAAATTTGATGAGGGAAAAAAGGGTGGTGCACTTAGGGTCTGGGGAGACAAAGAATTTTGTCCTGGGCAAAGGGGGGAATGTATAGAGTAAGTTTTAACCAAACGCTCAAAATGGGTGTGAAGCGGGGTGATGAATTTCAGCGAGGGAAAGGCTGGGGGCCGTGGAGAGTCATGCTGGGGGAAATGTGTGGTGGAAATAATCGAAAAATTCGTAGTTTGGAAGTTAGAGAGGGCGGGATTACCAAAACGTTTGTCCGAGGGCTGGGGAAAAGGGTTTTGAGGTGGTTCGGCATTAGAGAGAAGGACGAAACGAATGACTTAAAGAGTGTACAGTCTGAGTGGAAGGAAGGGGGGGTGGGGTCGGCCTGGGAAAGGGGTTTGGGGGGAGGGGGAAAAGAGGTTTTGTGTGCGGGGGGCTTGGACTCCAGCAGGCATGCGTGAGCTTTTTTTGATGGGATGAATGGAGACAAATGGTTTTTAATACTTGACTGCTTTTGGGGGTGGAGAAAAGAAACATTTAGAAGGGATTCGGGAAAAACCGGCGGGCCGGACTTGATCCGGAGAGGGGAAGACAGTCCCCTGCACCGAAGGGGGGGTGTTAATGTTGCGTTTAAAAAAACTGTAGTGTAAAGCACCCTTCTGGCAAACAGGATGGAGAATGATGGTAAATTTTTTTTTTTGGGGCCACCCTGCCTGGGGAATCGGCCGGGTGTGATTAAAAAAAAAAAAAAAAAAAAAAAAATTTAACCCCCACCCCTCTCCCGAACCCCTACATTTACTTCTTTTACAACCCCACTATAAATATATTAACAACCAGGTGACATTACACACCCCTGCTAAGACCATTTTTTACCAGGAAACTCCCTCCTTCACATCCCCAACCAACCTCACATCCCAAAAAACTTTACAGCATTTAGTAACTTACCACCTTTTCCATATACTTCAACACTGCCACATTCTCCTCATCCCCTATCTATCCCTTTTTTTTTCAAAATCCAAAAGCAATAAAAACTTCCCTACCTTTTTCTAAAAACTGTTCACAAATATGTTTCAATGAAACACTTATCTACAAAAACCCCACCCCTCTGAAACCCCCTTGCCAACCCAATTCTACATTCGTCTTAAACCCCTTTAAATTTTTTCAGTTATAACCTACTATACTTTTCCGGTAACCAGTAAATTATTCCTCTATAAATTTTTCAATCCTTTTGTCCCCTTTCCCTTTAAAAAGGAACTATACACACTCTCCCCAATCCCCCAGGGACCTTCCCCCCTTTCAACATTTATTAAACAAAAGTAAACCCAAACCCCTTTAACACTAATCCCCCCCCGCTTTTAACATTTCGTCATGATCCCATCAGTTCCGCTGCTTTACCCCCTTTCATTCAAATAATGCCTCACTTAACCCCCCACCACACTTACTTCTGCTCTTCTTTACTCCTAAAAATGGTATACCTCCCGGCCATGATGAAAATTTCCGCCTCCCTTTCTTCCCCAACATTTTAAAATTCCTCAAAAAATCCGGGCCATCTACCTAATACCTCCACCCCCCCATCTACAACTCCCCTACTCTTTTTAAATGACAAATCCATACTTTCCCCCAGGTTTCTTTAAATTGTTTAACTCACTCCAAAATTTTTTTTTTATTTTATTAAAATTTCTTGACATGCCTCCCCACTCTTTCATGTGCCTTTCCTTTTTTCACTCTCTCACCACTCTCTTCACCTTTTTTTTTACTCTCCATTACTCTCTCTTTTTTAACACTTCTGCTTTGAAAAACCTCCGTAACTGCTTTTTCTCTTTTTTTCACAAACCCTTTCTTCTATTCCACCAATCACTCCCCTTTCCTCCTAGGGAAATGTGTCATCATTCCCTTTCCCACCTACCTTTTTTTGTCTTCATTTTTCTTTTTTTATTCATCCCTTCCCTTTTGGTTTCTATAAAAATTTACATAATTAGTCACTGGGCACTTTTATAAAACTGCTATTATCTTTAGCAAGCTTTTTGTTGTTGTGTGTTTGGACTTCTAAATGTGCTGATCAGCTGTCAAAGACATATTGTATCTTTCTCATCCCCCTACGCCTGTCTAAACAATGGGGGGGAGCTCAGTCCCCTCCATCTTCCCATCTAATTATCTTTCTCCTTCAACCCTCCCCTCATTTTGTCTCTCATTCTCTTTAAGGAAGGGGAAAGGTACCCACTTTCCCTTAAATTTTTAAACAAGACCCTTCAAGAGAGGTGTTCGACACTCTTTTAAAAGGTTTCATTTTTGGTTTAATTTTAGGTTTGTAATCTTTTTTCTTTTAATCTTTTTATTAGTGTGTTAATTATATCTTTTTCTTATTTTTTTTTAATTTTTTTTTTTTTTCATTCATTAGTTTGCCATTGAAAACTACATGATTTCCCCATTCAGAGGGTAGGGGGGAATTTTTCATTTGGCACGTGGATTGTGATGTTGGCATCCTTTTATCATTGGCTACGGACTTTTCTTGCTTTTTTTGGGGGTTTTTTGGAACCGTCAGTAGTCCTCAAAAAGGGCAGTGAAAATAAAATATCCCCAATAAAAACCCTTTTTGTTAGTTAGTTTTAGTTTAAAAACTGTTAATTGCATTTTTTGGGAATATGATTTCCATACGTGAACCCTCGGTTATCAGTCTAATCTGTTCCCGAAGGGCGGCCTAAAACCGAAATGGCTGAATACCCAAATAATTTTCCATAAGAAATTAAAGTTGTGACAGCACCACCCAGGGAGGGGACTACCGTCCTCCAAGGATGAAAACGAAAGCCGTAATTGTTTTTCATGATGGTGGGATTGCTGATGCTTTTGTCTGTCTCAAAAAAATTGCAAGATTACAGGTATGTCTTGCTTTTTTTCTACTTACACTTGGGGTCACACTACCATACAGTACACATTTTTTTTAACACACTCATCTGATTTTTTTTGATTTATCTTAAAGTTTTTGGTCTTATTACTTTTCCTTTATACCATGGGGAATGGAATAAAACTTTCCTCCATAAGCCATGCGTGTTGTAAAAGTCAATAAAATCCCCGGAACAATGGGTTTAGTGACCCCTTTTTCCCTGAAAAGATTACTAAAAAGAATAAAAGAAGAAAATGTAAAAGTGGGAAGTCTGAATGTGCGGGGATTTGTGAAAAATGAAAAGGAAAGAATTTTGTGGATTTTATGAAAAAAGAAGCGGGATGCCTGGCTTTAAGTGAAAAAAAGCGAAGGGGGGGGGGAGTTTTTCAAGGGAAGGAATAAATGGGTTAGGCGGGGGTTTTAAATAGAGTTAAGCAAAAAGGGTAGAAATAATGTTAAAGGGAAAAAGCTAGGCAGGAAAAGGGGGACATAATGATTAATTAAAAGGATTATGGGGAGTAAAATAAAATGGATGTAAAAAGGGGTTTTATAATAACGAAAGCCCCTGGAGAAGAGAGAAGTGAAAGGGGGAGAGAGAGAGAGATTTTGGAAATGTTGAGTGAATTTGTGGGGAGTTTTGAATCAATGTGGGTAAGGGGGTTTGGGGGATTTCAATGCTAAAGGGGGTAAAAATGTTAAAAGGGGGAGTAGTAGGTAAATTTGGGGTGCCAGGGTAAATGTAAAGGGGGAGCCTTTATTAGCTATTGTAGAAAGAGATTTGGTAAAAGTAATACATATTTATGAAAAAGAGGATAAAAAATTAAAAGGTAGTTTATACGTAATGAAAAGTATTTTTTTAATTGTGTATTGGATAAAAGGTTGAGGGTAGGCTCCAATGTACATTTTTAAAAGGGGGGCACGATATAGGGAACATTATTTAGTTGTAGCTACAGTTAAGAAAGAGTAGAGGGGAAAAAAGGGGAAGGGGAAACAACAAGAAGAGGGGGGTAAAGTGTATAAACAAAGGGGAGGGGGAAAGTTCGGTGAGAAAAAAGGACTTTGGCAGAAAGGTGGCTAGTGCAAAATGAGTAGTGGGGGGGTTGAAGGGGGTTTGGGAAAGTTTAAAAACAGTATTAAATGGGGGCAAAAGTTTGGGGTTTTTAAAGGAGGTGGGGGAGGAAAAGAGAGTGATTTGGGGGAATTATGAATAAAGGGTGGATAAAAAGAAAAAGTTAGCTATGAGAGGTTTTTACAAAGCAGAAATGTTATAAAAAAGCAGAGTATAGGGGAGAAAAGAAAAGGGAAAGAGAGTGGTGAGAGGTGCAAAAGGAAAAGCAGAGATACAGGGGAAGGCACTTCAAAAAATTTTTAAAGAAAAAAAAAAAATTTTTAGGAGTTAAATAAATTAAGAAAGCCCAGGGAAAGTATGGATTTTTCAGTTAAAAAAAAGTAGGGGGGTTTGTAATGGGGGGAAGGAGGAATTAGGAGATGGCGAGAATATTTGAGGAAATTAAAAGTTAAGGGAAAAAAGAGAGGGGAAAATTTTATGCACTGGTGAGGGAGGGAAAACTATCTTTTGGAGTGAAGAAGAGCAAAAAAGGTGGGGGGGGGTCGGAGGCTTACTAAATGAAAGGGGTAAAGCAGCTGGGAAATGATGGGATCAACAAAAAGTTAAAACAGGGGGTATATAAGTTTAGGGTTGGTACTTATGTTTTTTTTTTTAAAATGTAGAAAGGGGGAAGGGACCAAGGATTGGGGAGAGCATGATAGTCCCTTTTTAAAAAGGGAAAGGGGAAAAAAGAGACTGTAAAAATTTTAGAGGAATAAGTTTACTGAGTATACCCGGAAAAATGTACGGGTGGGGTTTAATTGAAAGAATTAAGGAAGACAAATGTAGATTGTGGATGACAAGAGGTTTTCAGAGGGGAGGGGTGTGTAGATCAATTGTTTATTTTAAAGCATATATGTGAACATATTTAAAAAAAAGGTAGGGAAGTTTTTTTTGCTTTTATGGATTTAGAAAAGGCTAAAAGGTGGATAGAGGAGCAATGCGGCAGATGTTCAAGTACAGGACCCTCGACCAGCGTATTAACCTTCCTGAGAGTCACATTAATCAAATTATCGTTAGTCAATTTAAAATTTTCCCCCCAAAGAAAAAATAAAATAAAATTTAACCAGGGCAAGACCCCAAAGTATTGAAAAATTTTTTTTTGCCACATAAATTTGTTTTTAAAACCACAAAACTGAAAAGACATGCCAGTTACTGACCCCTTCCTTATTGAAGACGGGTGATGATTGATGGAATGGGAGGAGGGAGAGTATTGATGGTGTTTGTTTTTAAAAGGGAATCCCCTTCCATTAGGACTTGAGATAGCAAGTCCTTTTTGGGGGTTACTTCCCTTTTTTAAATGCCACTGGGACCAATTGAAGTCACGGGACCCCTGTCGCACAACAATCGTCCATAAGCCTTACCTCCCTTTCCCCTTTTAACTTCCTAAAGTTTTTCACAACATTGTCGTGTCACAATAAAACTGTTCAGGTTTCAATTCTTCACGTCATGTACCCTTAAATTTCCTGCAAATATTTTTTCGTTGCTTTTTGGTCCAAACTGGCGCCTCACCATCCCTTTACACCAGTATGCCACTACGTTTCTTAAATCTCCAACCAACCTTTGCGGGCCCTTTAAAATTTCACTCACATCCCACTATTTGCTGGCATTTTTCTAATTAGATCCTCATGCAACTTCCTACCCTTTTTCACATATAAACGCTTGAGAGATCTATCCCGTTTCTGTTTTTGTTTTCACCCCAATAACATCTCTCAACATTTTCTATCACTTGCGATTCAGTTTCAAAAACAAGTTGAAACCTTTGGGCAAAACTGCTTCCTTGATGCCATTTTTTTTTGCCACAATACGAGGGTTTGGGGTTGGGGGGTTTTGTGTACAACCTGGAACACGCACTCCACTTTATACTTAGCAAGTCTCTTTCTCCATACCATAGAATTCTCACCCTTTTTGCTGAGGGGTTGGCACTAGAAGCTTCTTGGGGGCCCCGGGGGACTTTTTTTGAAGATTGAAACACTTATGCACCCCATGGGCAAATGCTCAAATTTAAACTGTTGGCTTTAAAAACCTTCACATGATTATTTTGCAGGTAAAATCACTAAAAGGCTGTGAAATAAAAATTTTCCGTTTGTATGTTGGGAAGCGACCGTGGTGGCTACGGGTTTGTAAACACTGGCCAGAAGGAAGCGTCTCAGACGGAACGAATCGTGTTGGTCGAGTTTTTTAGCGCTAGTCGAGGCAAAATTTTTGCGTTAAAATGTATCGCTGGTTGGATTTATCGTTAATCGATGCCATCATTGGTCGAGGGTCCACTGTATATGGAATAGGTGGTAAGTTATTAAATGCTGTAAAGAGCTTTATGAGGATAGTGAGGCTCAGGTTAGGGTGTGTAGAAGAGAGGGGAGACTACTTCCCAGTAAAAGTAGGTCTTAGACAGGGATGTGAAAAATGTCACCAGGGTTTTGTTTAATAAAAATTTTATAGATGGTTTTGTAAATGAAGAAAAATGCTAGGGTGTTCGGGAGAGGGGTGGGATTAAATTTTGGGGAATCAAATTCAAAATGGGAATTGAAAACAGTTACTTTTGCTGATGATACTGTGCTTATGGAATTTTTAAAGAAAATTGCAAAGGTTTAGGGGATGATTTTGGGAATGTGTTAAAGTAGAAAGGTTGAAAGTGAACATAGAAAAGAGTAAGGTGATGAGGGTATCAAATGATTTAGATAAAGAAAAATTGGATACAAATTGGGATGAGGAGTATGGAGAAGTGAATATTTCAGATACTGGGAGTTGCGTGTCGGGGATGGATTATGAGGATGAGTTAATCATAGAATTGATGAGGGAAAAAAGGTGAGTGGTGCTTTGAGGTATATGTGGAGCCCAAAAAACGTTATCTATGGAGGCAAAGAAGGGAATGTATGAAAGTATAGTAGTACCAACACTCTTATATGGGTGTGAAGCTTGGGTGGTAAATGCAGCAGCGAGGAGACGGTTGGAGGCAGTGGAGATGTCCTGTTTTAAGTGGAAGAAGAAGAAGAAGAAGAAGAAGAAGAAGAAGAAGAAAAGAAGAAGAAGAAAAAAGAAGAAGAAGAAAAGAAGAAGAAGAAAAAAAAGAAAAAATAAGAAGAAAAAGAAGAGAAAAGAAAAAGAAGAAAAAGAAGAAGAAAGAAAGAAAGAAGAAGAAAAGAAGAAGAAGAAAAAAAGAAGAAAAGAAAAGAAAAAGAAGAAGAAAAAGAAGAAGAAGAAAAAGAAGAAGAAAAAAGAAAAAGAAAAAGAAGAAAAAGAAGAAAAGAAAAAAAGAAGAAGAAAAGAAGAAGAAGAAAAAAAGAAGAAGAAAAAAGAAGAAGAAGAAAAAAGAAAAGAAGAAAAAAGAAGAAGAAGAAAAGAAGAAGAAGAAAAAGAAGAAAAAAAAGAAGAAAAAGGGAAAAGAAGAAAAGAAGAAAAAAGAAGAAGAAAAAAGAAGAAAAGAAGAAGAAAAGAAGAAAAGAAAAGAAGAAGAAGAAGAAAGAAGAAGACGACGACGACGACTAAGGAGGAGGAGGAGCCAGTCAAATATAAAGAAAGGGGAGCATTGCAAGGGAGCTAGGTGCCCACAGAGGTGGGGGGAAGTGATGAAATAAATAAGGAAGGAACAGAAACACACGACAGAATAAAGACAAAAAGGAAAGAGGAAAGGGGAAGAGGGAGAAGAAGAAAAAATGAGGAATCAGGTTAAGTCACGGGTGTTCTGAAGTTTGGAGCATTTTACAATGTAGTGGGAGAGGAAGGCATCTACAGAGACAAGCCAGGACTAAGATTCATACAAGGAAAGTTGTGTATTAGAGAGGACTCAACAAGACGGCGACTGTTAAAGTTGGAAGTAGGGAAGACAGTTTTAGCAGAAGACCAGTCTATAGGGTGGCTGTGATCTCTGACGTGACAGAAAAGAGCATTGTTAGTGTCGGCAAGCCTAACACTATTTTTGTGCTCCCTAAGTCTGTCAGAAAGAGATCGACCAGTTTCTCCAAAGTATTGAAGAGGAGAGGAGGAGCAAGAAATAGAGTAGACACCAGGAACATCTGTAGAGGGAGGAGAGGTGTGAACGAGATTAGTGCGAAGAGTGTTAGTCTGGCGGAAAGTAAGCTTGATGTCAAAGGGACGGAGAGAATTGTTGAGATTAGAAAGACCGGAAATGTAGGGAAGGCAGAGGACAGAAGAGTTCCCAGGAGTAGAGAGTTTGGGAGAGAAGAAATTATGTTTAGCACGTGAGAAGGCAGAGTCTATGAAATGGGAAGGGTAGCCAAAACGGGAAAACGAAATATGAAGAGTGGAAATTTCTGCTGGAAGGAACTGAAGATCACAGATGCGGAGGGCACGGAGAAAGAGGGAGATAAGAACACTTTTCTTGACAGGGGAAGCATGATAGGAAAAATAGTGAATGTACATGCCACTGTGCATAGATTTTCGGTAAACGGAAAAGGAAAAACCTGTATCTGAGCGGTGGACATGGACATCAAGGAAAGGAAGCAAGGAATTAGATTCCCATTCAGCTTTAAACTTAATGGAAGGGGCAAGATTATTAAGAGCTTCAAGAAAAGCTTGGAAGAGATTGGAGTCATGAGGCCACAGAGCAAGGATGTCATTCACATAGCGGAGCCAGAGTGAAGGTTGCACATCGATGGTAGGAAGAAGAACACTTACGAAGTATTCCATGTAAAGATTAGCAAGGACAGGAGAGAGAGGAGAGCCCATAGCTACACCGAAGGTTTGAGAATAATATTTCCCTTGGAAGGAAAAGTAATTAGAGTCCACACAGAGGCAGATAAGATCAAGAAAGACTTCAATAGGTATAGGGAGATGTAGAAACCCTTCAAGGGCCTTCTGTCTAAGGAAATCAAGGATATCATCAAGAGGGACATTGGTGAAGAGGGACTCAACGTCAAGACTAAGCATACAGGTTTGGAGAGAGCGAACCCGTTCAATGAAGTCTTGAGAGTGACGGAGGTGGACAGGAGAAAAAGTACCAAGAAAGGGAGTGAGGGTTTTGGCCAACCAAGAAACAAGAGAATAAGAGACAGAACCTCTAGAGGATATGATAGGACAAAGAGGAATATCAGGTTTATGAGTTTTGGGAAGGCCATAGAAATAGGGAAGAGAGGGACAGATGACACGAAACCGTTGAACAAGGTCAAAGTCAGGAGGACAGAGGTTGGAGAGAGTCCTTAGTTTCTTGTTGAAAGTTCTCTTGATGCGATCAAGAGGGTTGGAAATGAGAGGAGTGTAGGTACGTGAGTCAGAGAGCAAGACATCAGTTTTACGGAGGTAATCCTCGCGATCAAGGATAACTACCGAATTACCTTTGTCAGAAGATAGTATGACAATGTTAGTGTTAGATTTAAGAGAAGAAAGGGCAAGTTGGTAATGGCACGGAAGGTGGTGATTCTTAGAAAACAGACTAACA
Source organism: Cherax quadricarinatus (assembly GCF_026875155.1). Taxonomy (NCBI): domain Eukaryota; kingdom Metazoa; phylum Arthropoda; class Malacostraca; order Decapoda; family Parastacidae; genus Cherax; species Cherax quadricarinatus. Next base: position 4,939,822 of record NC_069430.1, read on the forward strand.
AGAGCAGGAAGGAGAGCGCCACGAAAAGTGGACAAGTCAGGAAGATTATGGGAGTGAGATTGATGAAAGGAATCAAAAGAGCTAATCAGGGAAATACCAGCGCGAGGGGTAGGCGAAGTGGCAAAGGAAAACCTATGCATAGTGGCATGTACATTCACTACTTTTCCTATCATGCTTCCCCTATCAAGAAAAGTGTTCTTATCTCCCTCTTTCTCCGTGCCCTCCGCATCTGTGATCCTCAATTCCTTCCAGCAGAAATTTCCACTCTTCATAATTCGTTTTCCCGTTTTGGCTACCCTTCCCATTTCATAGACTCTGCCTTTTCACGAGCTAAACGTAATTTCTTCTCTCCCAAACTCTCTACTCCTGGGAACTCTTCTGTCCTCTGCCTTCCCTACATTTCTGGTCTTTCTAATCTCAACAGTTCTCTCCGTCCCTTAGACATCAAGCTTACTTTACGCCAGACTAACACTCTTCGCACTAATCTCTGTTCATACCTCTCCTCCCTCTACAGATGTTTCCTGGTGTCTACTCTATTTCTTGCTCCTCCTCTCCTCTTCAATACTTTGGAGAAACTGGTCGATCTCTTTCTGACAGACTTAGGGAGCACAAAAATAGTGTTAGGCTTGCCGACACTAACAATGCTCTTTTCTGTCACGTCAGAGATCACAGCCATCCTATAGACTGGTCTTCTGCTAAAACTGTCTTCACTACTTCCAGCTTTAACAGTCGCCGTCTTGTTGAATCCTCTCTAATACACAACTTTCCTTGTATGAATCTTAGTCCTGGCTTCGTCTCTGTAGATGCCTTCCTCTCCCACTACATTGTAAAATGCTCCAAACTTCAGAACACCCGTGACTTAACCTGATTCCTCATTTTTTCATCTTCTCCCTCCCCCCTTTCCTCTTTCCTTTTTTTGTCTCTCTTCTGTCGCGTGTTTCTGTTCCCCTTTCCCATTTATTTCATCACTTCCCCTTCCCCCCACCTCTGTGCACTTGCTCCTTCCTCTGTGGGCACCTCTCCCTTGCAGTGCTCCCCTTTCTTATATTTGACTGGCTCCTCCTCCTTAGTTCCCCCCCCACCACCGCCGCTGCCGCCACTGCTGCCGCCGCCACCACCGCCTCCGCCACCACCTTCCTCTTCCTCTTCCTCCTGCCTATATATAGCCATCCTGCTCCACTTCTGGTTAGTGTGGGCTTTGTAAATGGTTCAAGTCGGACCGAAATGTCGTTGTAAGCTCCAGTCTTCTATGTGGGGTTATTTGTGTATTGGGGTAGAGATTGCAGGTGATAGAAGATGTTGTGAGACTGTTATTGGTGTGGATAAATGAAAAACAGATAGCAGAGATAGCCCTCTCTCAAGCAATCATATGTGAAAAGACTAGGAATTGCATGACAATTTAATTAGAAAAAATGCCTGCAACTAGTGGTGATGTGAGTGAATTTAAGGCCAGCAAAGGTTGGTTTGAGAGATTTAAGAATCGTAATGGCATACATAGGTGATAAGGCATGGGGAGGCTGCCAGTTCGGACCAAAAAGCGGCTGAAAAATATGGAAAGGGAAATTTAGGGGTACATGACAAGAAGAATTGAAACCTGAACAAGTGTTTAATTGCAAAGAAACAGGCCTGTTTTGGAAGAAAAAGCCAAACAGGACCTACATTACTCAGGAGGAAAAGGCACTCCTAGGACATAAGCCCATGAAAGACAGGCTTACTCTTTTGATGTGTGCTAATCCTAGTGGTGATCACTCCGAAACCCCCGAGCTTTCAGGCAAAACAGGTCGCAAGTTTTTCAAAAAACGCGATTCAAAAAAGCTTAAATCTCCAGTAAATATAAAAAGGCTGCCCTTCTGCATCACCCTTTACTGGGTTTTCGAAACAAGTTCAGATCCTTGTCAATTTAAACCTTAGAATTCAGATGATTAAATATGCTTCGGATTACAACTGGAGGCTACTAATTTAGAATTTTAAAATTTAAAAAATTTTTTAAGTCTAGGGTAATTATCAAATTAAATTTAAAATTTAAAATTTAAATCACAGTAATCAAAATAATATCACATCTCTCGGTACAATATTATTGTGCTAAAAGCACCTATCACATTTATAATTCTTAAGTACCTTGGTACTTTAACATTTAATAAGATATTACAAATATGTAAAAGTTTTTTATGTGTTGTGTGTAAGTGCTCTAAGTAGTTCTATGTCTCACGACTGCTAGATTTAAAAGAAGTCTACAGAGTCCTCAAATAAACTAACTTCTTGACAACTGGCAATAAAAAACAGTCTCTTGAACAATGAAAAGAATGTAAGCCCAAGAAATATAAAAGCAACTGGACACGAATAGGAAAAGGAGATAATATAACGACACTAAGTGGGGCCATCTGCAATCCCCCCAAAAAAGTCACAAAACTCCCAAATACTAAATTTAAGTTCAGCAAAGAAAATCCCGACGTGTTAATACACAGAAACCAGTACAAATTGGGTGAGAAGCTAAGCCGGACCTGAGTGATTAGAGTGTTTGCGACACACAACCTCAGACAACGTCAAAAATCACTAAATTATGCAATGTTCTGTGAACAGAGTTCACAGAACTAACAAGAATAATGAGAAAACAATTTTCCCAACCCACCGAGGTCTAATAGACTAAATATTTCAGGCGAGGTGAGGACACCCCCCCCCGATCACGTATAGCTCGGGGGTTGCTGTCACTGCCCAACAAAAGCCAGCAGGGAAACAAGCAAAGAGGATAATTACAGTAGTTAGCAATCAAATTAAAACTGAGCACATAATATGTTACACCCTACCTAAAAAAGGAAGCTACATCAAATAACAATATAAAGCAATAATTTACGATTAAGTATTATCGAAATATGAAATATAAATTAAATGAAAAGGTAATAATTATAAAAAACATAAAATCATTGCAACCCTTTCGGGGGTTTACCCCCCCCCCCCCCAAACACGACAGACGGTCGCACAGGAGTTGCATTAATTCACATTATTACTGATTACTCGGGTTACATTACTAACAATTAATATAAAATTAAATAGACATCTGTGCCAAGACCTCTACAATTTCACGCGTCCGCACTGGATTCCCCCTAGTACTGGGCATAACAGTATCGTACTCTGAACCGTGGTTATGTACTCAGTGTAGGACAGGATGCGCAGAAAAGGAGGGCACTTAGAGGCTCAATATAGAGAGGAGATGCATTCCACTCTTAAGTAGTGGTTGTGGAATGCTATGTAGTATGGACATCTGAGTATGAAACAGTTTAAGGTGGTAGGGGGGGGGGGGCTGCCCCCGGCAGTTGCCCACACCAACTCCCCACAACCACCCACCAACATACTTTGTTTTAAAAAAACAATACTGGAATAATAAATATTAATACAAATTTTAACTGAGTATAATAGTTAATAGGGGCGGGAATTAAGTTACACGAATTACATAGCCAAGTAACAAAAAGGTATTTGGGCATAAAATTATTTTTAATTTAATGTAATTTTATTTTCCTTTAATTTTGTTTTTTTTTTTTTTTTTTTTTTTTTTTAATTTTTTTTTTTTTTTTTTTTTTAATATAAGTGAGTGGATGGGGGCTGAAAAAACTTTAAATTTTTAAAAGGGGGAAGTCCCCAAATACACTCAAAATGTTCCAAGGCACCACAACTAGAGCTTTTTCTCAATAGTCATAATTTTTCGGGTTTGTCGTTTATTTAGTGATTAGTAACATATAGGATGGAGAAGTCAGTGGATGTTGACTGTTGGAGCAGCCAGCGCCCACTGCCTAACCACTCGCATCTATATTAAAAAGAAGGGAAATAAAAATTGGACTTTTTCACCACAGGAGCAGGGATGCAACGCTTAAACCTTTTGAACGAGCCCCTGAACAATCTTAGTCCGGGTGAACTGAACTTTATATAGTAAGCTCAGTGAGAGGAGCTGCAATCTGAGAAAAAATTTTGGGAAAAACCCCGATAATTCCTGCCATACCCCGGAAACTCTGTACTCCCCTTCCATCCTGTGGCACTGGAAATTCAGAAATTGCACAAACCCTTTGCCTCAATAGGAGCAACCCCCCTTGGCCGATAAAAAGCCAGATAGGTAATCTTGGCTTGCCAAAATAATTTAGCTAAGTTAAAAGTGAAGTTTAGTGTGCCAGTCTCTCAAAAAAAATGCTCGAAACGTGTCAAGTGCTGTTCCACCCCACTGTACACCCCAAGTCGTCAAGGTAGGCTTTTACTCCTTTAAGTTTGGGTCAACCGTTCATTAACGTTGGGAAAAAGGGAAACCCGTTTAATAGGGCCGAAGGGGGGGACGAGGTGTTTTAAAAAATCCATCTTGAACGTAAAAGAGATATTTTTTTGAGACGTTCAGTAAGCGGGACTTGATAATATCCCCGTAAGAGATCTAAACGGCTGACAAACGGGGTCCTGCACCGGTCAAAAAGGTCGTCAAGGTGAGGTAGAGGATAACCAAAGGGAAGGTGACAGATTTTACTTTTCCCGTAACATGCACACCTAAACTACCGTAGGTTTAGGCACTAAAATACAGGGGGATCCCAGGCTTTTACTGCGTTCAAAAAAGTCTGTGAGATAAAAGAAAATCAACCTCTTTCTCAATGCTTTATGCTTCGTTTGGGCTCATTCTATATGGTGATTGCTTAATGGGGGATGCTCCCCGTACGTCAAAATCTGTCACCAGAGACAACGTTTAGGAACCAAACCGAACATTCAGGGGGAAAAGCAAAAACATGTTTTTAATATCACCAGCTTTTCAATTCCAAATTACTAAGAAAATTGCCCAGTGATTGTAGAGTCACTGAAAATTTTTTAAAGAACCACTATACCTTTGAGATGTCAGGTAGACTGACGTTTTTTTCCCTGTCCTAGGAAGAATAGATAGTATAGAGGATACTAGTATCCCCTTAAGCTGGTTAAAAATGGTCCTGATTAGATTTCTTTTTCCCAGGGGTAGTACCAAATAATTTTCTCGTAAGCCTTTCCCCTATTCCAGGGGACCCTCATCCTGGCTTGTGAGCAGGGCCTGGATTAATTTCCTAGCCCACCTTTTCTCCCGCTTTAAAAGAAAGAAAGACAGCCCCTTGTCATAAAGTTGCTTCTTCGCTTGGGCTGAAAAATAGGGTTTTTTTGAAGCTAGCTCTCAGGGCGTAAATGTCGCGCCCTTTTAAAGAAGGTGAAGTACCAATGATGGATTTGATTTTTCCCGTCCACATCTTTCAATCTGCGAGAGGACCCGCACTTTGGTGTCCCAAATTAATTCAAATGGCTAAATCCGAGATTTTTTGCTCCTTTTCTCATAGCGAACAGAGGAAAAAAAAGGTATCCCTCTCCCCTCTCTAGAAAAAAGTTTACAATGCTCTCATTGGGACTTCAGGTTGATGAATCCTTTGAGACCTTGTGACCGTGGATGAAACTGGTTGAAAGTACGACTTTATTTCCCGGGGGATAAAAGCTTCTCGAAAGATTTAGAAGTGAAGTTAATCCCTGATCTGATTGATCTCTCGTGGCAACCAACCGGGAGAAAAAATTTCATCAGCGCTCTCACAATAGCCGTCCATTAATTTTTTCATAGGAAAAGTTCGGGATAGCGTTTGCAGGCCCCCTAAAAATAAATAATATTGGTTTTTTTGGTTCTAGGAAAGGACCAACCAATCAATAATAAGACTGAGAAGGTTACCATCCTGGTGGGAAAGAGAGGTGTGGAGGCGTTTTGTGCTGGCTTGTGACTTGAAAAAGTGGAATGCCATGATCACTCTGTTTCTTCATCTTTGGCCAGTAAAAATGGGTTTTCCGTTTCCCGTGTCTTTTGCACCCAAAATTCCTCCTATGGGGTTGTGAGAAAATAATGGCTTGTTCAAAAAATTTAACTGGACATACGAGTGCTTATGGGTGGAAACCTTAAAACTGCAATTGTGATTTTTCTCCACATACCGGTTTCTAAATAGAAAAAAATTTTTCCGAAATCCTTTCTCCCCCTTCAGTAATGTATATCTCTCCCAGTCCCTTTTTGTGATTGTCAACAAACTGATCCTTTATTAAATATAAGTTAGAAATTTAACGCAGGTGTGTCCGGATAGGTTGATAACACGGGGGAGGTGGGGGTTTTAAAGACCTGGGCGCAAGGCACAAACAGCATATTCAAGCCCAAACATTGTCATCCACTAAACCCAAAAGGGGACAAGGTGGTTGTTGATCTTTGACATAGCTTAGTAATTTCGGAGGGAAATAAAAATAGGTTTCTCTCTACAACTTCAATGGGATAAATTTCATCAGTGTTATTATCGTCACAAATGGGTTTTTACATTACAGCATGAAGGGTATCGTTTCCATCAACAATCTATGACCTGAGGGAAATTTCCCAGGATATCCCATGAAATATAACCCCGTATAATAGCTTTTTCAAAATAAACTTGTGCAAGGCCTTTTTAAAAGCCCCCCCCCATAGGTTCTAAAAATACATTACTTGCAAAAGGGATCGTCAGTTATGGGCAGTAATCTTCTCTTAACCTTTTCTGTTTCCCACGTAAAATAGTTTACGAGCCAATGTTTTGACTATTTTTACGCATAAATTTAGCAGCTTAAATCAAGCGGAGAAAGTGGTGGCCCACTGTGGGAATGGGTCTCCATGGTCAGTGTGCACCATAAAAAAAAATCGGGGGCCGTGGTGCATTGTGGGGAAGCCCCTTTCAGTTGTCCTTTTTTAGCATTTAGCGGGAAGAAATATTGATTTCCCCGAAACTGGGGCTCTTCTCTTTCCCAAATGATGCTTAACACAGTGGAAGTGTCTGAAGATCATTTCATGATTTGGAGGAGTTTGAGACCAAAGCAATGGGGGAGGAGGAGGGGGAGGAGGGGAGGAAGAGGAGGAGGAGGAGGGGGGTAGGGGGAAGGAAAAGGAGGGGGGAATGAGAGGAGAGGAGAGGAGGAGGAGGAGGAGGAGGAAGAAGATGTAATAATATTGTTCCCTTGAAGCAAGAAAAAAAAAAGTCCACCCATGACAGTGACAACATAAGGGGAGATAACATCTGATAAGAGCTGACTTTGATGAGCGTTAAAGGAGGGTAATATTACATGACCATCGCCCTCCCTTTGTTTTTGCTGGTACAAACAACATTTCTGTCTGTCTATTTGTCTGTCTGTCAAGCTCCCTGTCTGTCCATCTAGCTCTCTGTCTCAGAGAGAGCCACAAGACTGTGTCATCACATTTACTCACATCTTCAAGCAGAGTATAGCACTTTGTCTGGATTTCTTGGGTTATCCTAGGTAATTTTACACTATGTATACTTGTATTTATGTGTACCTGTGAGACAGAGATAGGCAGACAGATAGAAAGAGAGACAGATTGAAAGATATAGAATGAGGGAGAAAGATAATTAGATAGAATGGAGGAGGGGAAGCAGCATCCGACCCCATTGTTTTGACAGGCGGGAGGGGGAGTGAGTAATGAGACAATATGTCACTTTGACAGCTGCCGACTTCTGACTCAAAACAATTATAAGCCACACACTCTCACACAAGACAAGGAGGAGGGGAAGGAGGAGAAGGAGGAGGAGGAGAAGGAGGAGGAGAAGGAGAAGGAGGGGAGAGGAGAGAGAAGGAGGAGGAGAAGGAGAGGAGGAGAAGGAGGGGAGGAGAGGAGGAGGAGGAGGAGGAGGAGGAGGAAAGGAGGAGAGAAGAAGGAGAAGGAGAAGGAGGAGAGGAGGAGAGAAGGAGGAGGAGGAGGAGGAGAAGGAGAAGGAGAGGAGAGGAGAGAAGGAGAAGGAGGAGAAGGAGAAGGAGAAGGAGGAGAAGGAGGAGGAGAGGAGGAGAGAGAGAAGGAGGAGGGAAGGAGGAGAAGGAGGAGAGAGAAGGGGAGGAAGGAGGAGGAGGAGGAGAAGGAGGGAGGAGGAGGAGGAGATGATTGTTTGTTTGTTTTTGTTAAACAAGTTTGTAAACAATATATTGATAATTATGTTTGTGTGCTTATTGTGTTGTATACAACGAATGTATATATATACATTGCACCTTACTTTGGTCTCATAGGCCACATAAGTTATGTGAAAAAATAAAAATAGTGAAAAAAAAAAAAAACCTTCAATTACAAGTAAACAAAAGTTTACCGGGTGAGCGGCAGTCGCCGCTGTTGCCATACGCGGCTCATTTTCTGCAAATTCACGGCTCTATATCTCGGTAAGTACCGATGGCAAAATTTTTTTTTTGGACTAAAACACTCAGAAAAATAATCTTAACATTTTCATAAGAAAAAAATATTTTTTTTTTTTTAATATTTGGCGACATAGAATGACAGTTTCAGAGAGGGCCTGAAACAGTCAAAGGGTAATAAAGTGAGATAACGCCAGTGTTCTAAAAGTAATATTCAGTCAGATGTGATTCGTCAAATCCTATTCTACCTTTTGAAAAGAAAGGGACTCATCGCTGAACGAATCTTTTTCGTCAGATACACTTTCTGACGCTAGTCATCTATCCTGAGTAACATTATCTAAAACAGTAGGAGCAGAGGTATTACTAGGATTTTGGTGCCTTTGTTGCTCGGAAGAAGATACCTTGAGTGGGGGTCCCAGCCGCACGACTGCCCTCTCGCATCTCTTTCTAACTTATAGCAAAACTCTCTAGCATGTCCTTTTCTGTTACAATATGTACATTTTAATTTCTTTTTCTCGATATCAGATTTCTGTCTAGCCACAGAGACAGATTCAGGATTGTGATTTTTCCTGGTAAAGGTATGAGAAAGTTACGTAGCAGGTACATCAGGCCGGCAATGAGCAGCTGATTTAGGTTGCCAACTTCTAGGACAATTTTTTAGTTACCTTTTTTTTTTCTGTTTTTTAGTACGTACAATTTTGTGAGAAATCTCGTAATTGTCTGCTAATGCTGCAGTTTCCAGAATATCTGAGGTAGTATGATCGATCAGATATTCTTGTATGTCAGCAGGCATACAGTTGTTAAATCTTCGTGTAGTAACAACTGAACAAGGCTGTTGTAGTTTTTAAACATTTGGGCAGCTCTAAACCATCTCTCAAAAGCAACTTTTTTCTCACGAGCATATTCTACACAAGTTTGATCTTGTCGTTGTAACGTACGAAATGCTCTTTGATAACTACAGGAAAACAATTTATATGTCTCTAGAATAGTTTGACAGCGTCATAACTATGTACTTGGCAAATGGTAAAGCAGCGTACAAGTTTGAGCTCTTCCTGTCAAAGCTGTATGCAACACTGTGGCCCAGTGTTTAAAGGGTGGCCAGTTCATAGCACGTCCCTGGTTCTCAAACACATAAAAAAGGGTGTCTAAGTCACCTTCAAAAAACTTAGGAACCTGGATGCAGCTTCTGCACATTAAATGTGTCCTGTGATCTATCAGTCTGTGTTTTTCCCCAGACGAACTTTTTCTCTCGGGAAAATCTTCTTCGTTCAATTTCCTCTGTGCCTCTATTTGTGCATTCTGCAACATAATGAGATTTCTAACCTCTCAAACTGTTCCTGAGAGTAGGACCAGTGGGTAATGGAGGAGTGGGAAATTAACTGGTCTGGACGGTCCTTTTGGGCGGATACTTGTCCCGCTGTCTCTAGAGAGTCTAGATATGGTCTAGGATAAGTAGATACAGGTGTAAACATACACTGTACTAGTATGTGGCTGCATTTAAGCTAACAGTTAGGAGGGGAAAGGGGTGAGCGAGAACTGAGCTACCTAGGCTCAGACACTAGGCTCACTTCTGCCTTAGTTGCTCTTTCTTCTACGTCATCAGATAGAGTTATAAATTCTAATGTGACACTAGGCTTTCTGAATCTGAATCATAATCAACAAACTCTGTATGAGCAGGAAACAACATATATTTAATCAACGCTCTGACAGTTTTTGTGGTGTAATTCCTGTTATACGTCACCCCGAGATATTTGGCTACTTGCCAACACGTCTGAAGTTTTAATGTACTCAACTCAGACAAAGTCAGAGTATCAATTAACTGTTTCACTTTGGCATACATCACAAAAATAAATGTACTACGAGAGAGTGATTATGGGAAACTATAATCCTAATAGGAATTTTAGTGTTGGTTGTCTTAGAGCTAGAACTCATAAACAGTACAGTGGACCCCCGGTTAACGATATTTTTTCACTCCGGAAGTATGTTCAGGTGCCAGTACTGACCGAATTTGTTCCCATAAGGAATACAGTGGATCCCCGCATAGCGACTTTAATCCGTGCAAGAGGGCTCATTGTTATGCGAAATGATCGGTATGCGAATGAATTTTCCCCATAAGAAATAATGGAAATCAAATTAATCTGTGCAAGACACCCAAAAGTATGAAAAACAAATTTTTACCACATGAAATATACATTTTCCTACACACAAAGAGAAGGATACATGCACAATAGTAGAGTAGTACATGCACAATATATATTGTGCATGTACTACCCTACTAAATGAAGAATAAATGACACTTACCTTTATTGAAGATGCAGCAATGACTGATGAGACACTGTGTCCTGGGAGTGCCTTTTCCTCCTGAGTACTGTAGGTCCTGTTTGGTATTTTCTTCCAGAACAGGCCTTATCACACTGTGTATGTCACTACGATTCTTAAATCTCTCAAACCAACCTTTGCTGGCTCTAAATTCACCAATATGAGCACTAGTTCCAGGCATTTTCCCTGTTCACCTTGGTGTTAGTCGACTGGTGTGGGTTGCATCCTGGGAGACAAGATTAACCCTTTCAGGGTCCATCCCGTAGATCTACGGCTTTACGTTCAGGGTCCAAACCGTAGATCTACGCCATGAGCTCAGCTCACTCTGATAAACTGTGAGTGGTACATTTGGGCCTAGATATGAGAGAATACATCTATGTGGTATGTGTGCACCACATAAAACAGATCCTGCAGCACCCCTGTGTATAATGAGAGAAAAAAAATGAAATCATGATTTTTCGATTAAAACAGCAACTTTGCAGTGTTTTTTCGTATGTTTTTTATAGTTGTATTTGCGATTTCTTGGTCTCATTTGATAGAATGGAAGACATATTAAAGAAATAGAGATGATTTTGATTGGTTTTAGCATTGGAAATGGCTTGAAACTGAGCTCAAAGTAGCGGAAATGTTAAATTTTTGCCGATATTCAAGAGTAAACAAACGACCTCACAAGTCTAATACACGTCAGCTGGTGGGTCTAATATACATTCACAAATATGGTGATGATATTTATACAATTATTACAGTATTGCATAACAGTAAATCTTCTATTTTTTGGTGTGAATAAAAATTCATTATGTGAATAAAAAATCAAAATGGAATTTATTTGTAAAGCCTCAAAACATATCTAATGAACAGAGGAAATGTTAGTTTAGTGCCAGGAATGCCTACATTGTTCATTCTGGACCCTATTTTGAAATTGGAATATTTTGAACTTTGTGTTAGATTTGCCAAATTAACAATTTCCGATCACTTTATTTTGTAGTTGAAACAGTTGACTTGGCGATTTCTTGTGCTCAATCGATAGAATAGAAGTAATACTAGTGAAATAGCTAAGAATTTGGTTGATTGGAATAATGTAATTGGCCTAAAATGGGAGTCAAAGTCGGCAAAATCGCCGATTCGTAAATATCGCTGACACATCAAAATTCGCGAGAGCATAATTTCGTCAATTTTCCACCAAATTTCGTACTTTTTGTTTTATTACCTTCACAAAAAGATTCTCTACGATTTCATAAGAAAAAATAACAAATTTTTTTTTTTAAATTCTTGGACACTGGTGCGTGACTCCAGATTTGGGCCTTGGACCCTGAAAGGGTTAAGGACCCCAATGGAAATAAGTTAGACAGTCTTCGATGACACTGACTTTTTTGGGTTATCCTGGGTGGCAAATCCTCTGGGGTTAATTGTTTCTTGGTATTCTCAATAAGCCACACCAACAACGGTGCTACAGCAGCAGCAGCAGCTGACAGTGCTACAGCAGCAGCAGCAGCTGACAGTGCTACAGCAGCAGCAGCAGCTGACAGTGCTACAGCAGCAGCAGACGATGCTACAGCAGCAGCAGACGGTACTACAGCAGCAGCTGACGGTGGTACAGCAGCAGCAGCTGACAGTGCAACAGCAGCAGCAGACGATGCTACAGCAGCACAGACGGTACTACGAAGCAGCGAGGGTTTCTACAGCAGCACAGCTGAGGGTGGTACAACGCAGAAACCAGCAAACGGTAAAAACAGCAGCACAGCAGTCCCCTGACATGCAGCAGCAGCAGCAGCAGCTGACGGGGGAAACAGAGCAGCCAGCAGTTTGTCCCCCAAAATAGAGCGATGGTTGTTTGGGGGTTTTAATTAAAACAACCGGGCCAGTTTCGGAGCCCAAACGAAATTTCCCACTTTCAAATTTTATAAATGATCTTTTTCTCCTCTATAAAAAACCCTCCCCCTTTAATTGCTGAGGGTTGGCACTAGAAGCTTTTTTGGGGGCCCCCGGGTTTCACTTTTTTTGGCAGATAAAATCACCAAAAAAAACACTGTAATAAACGAAATTTTCCCGGGTTGTATGCTTGGATGTTACCGCGGAGGCGGGCGGGAAAAAACAATGCCCCCGGGCCACTTTGGGGAGGTTTGGCAAAGGGCCACATTGGGATGCTTCCGGACGAACAGCGGGAGGGGGTTTTTTGAGGGGTATCCCGAGGGCCAAAATTTTTGGGGATAAAAGCGAACGGTAGCGGATTAAACGTTATGTGATCCCGATGGTTGCGGGGTCCACTGTATTTTTAATTTTGATTAGTCCATTTAAAGACCCCCAAACATACACTACAAAACACTTACATAAAAAACACTTACATAATTGGTTTTGCATTCGGGGGTAATCGTTAAAGGGGGGGCCACTGGAAATTTTTATCTCCTTGGATCAAAGACTCAGTCAGGGCATAAAATCCACCTGGGTTTTTGTACAAGACTAAACTAAAAGTCTTAATTAAGGAAAGTACTCAAAGTTTTGACCACCAAATTTTCAAAATGCAAAATGGGCAATTTTTTCCAACACCTTGGATCAAGAGCAAAACCCCGACCGGGCCCCCCTTTGTTACAAAAAATGCGATTCTAAAAACTTGAAATCCCAAATGAATACTAGAAAGGGCTGCCCCTTTTTAAACACCACCTTTAAAATGGGGTTTTTTTTAACAACAGTCCCTCTCCTTGTCCAATTATCCATTAGAATTCAGATATTCAATAATTTCTTTAGGGTTACAACGGGAGGGTAAAAAACCCAAGAAAATTTAAAATTTTAAAAAATTTTTTAATCTAGAGGGATATTATCAAAAAAAATTTAAAATTAAATTAATCGGGGAGTACATTTGGGCCCCCGCATACCGGAAACCCTTTCATAAGGACAACCCATACCGGAAAGCTTTGATCGCTAAAAAATTTTCCTCACATACCGCCCCAAAAACCCCCACAGCGGGCCCTTTTGTCCCCAGACGCCCTCCAAAGGGGCGGCCCCGAACCCAAAGCTCAAATGTTCCGCCGGTGGCATTGTTTTTCCCCGCCAGCCCCCGGTAAATCCAAGCATACAATCGGAACATTTCGAAATTTTTCCCTGTTTTTTTGGGGATTTTTTTTTTTGGGGAAAAAAGTGACCATGGGCCCCAAGAAAGCTTCTAGTGCCAACCCTACAGCAATAAGGGTGAGAATTACTATGGAGATGAAGAAAAAGATCATTGATAAGTATGAAAGTGGAGTGCGTGTCTCCGAGCTGGCCAGGTTGTATAATAAACCCCAATCAACCATCGCTACTATTGGTGGTACAGCTGCTGCTGCTGCTGTACCACCGTCAGCTGCTGCTGCACTGTCAGCTGCTGCTGCACTGTCAGCTGCTGCTGCTGTACCACCATCAGCTGCTCCTGCTGCTGTAGTACCGTCTGCTGCTGCTGTAGCATCGTCTGCTGCTGCTGTAGCATCGTCTGCTGCTGCTGTAGCATTGTCTGCTGCTGCTGTAGCATCGTCTGTTGCTGCTGTAGCATCGTCTGTTGCTGCTGTACCACCGTCAGCTGCTGCTGCTGCTGTAGCATCGTCTGCTGCTGCTGCTGCTGTAGAAATCGTCTGCTGCTGCTGTAACATCGTCAGTTGCTGCTGTAGCATTGTCTGCTGCTGCTGTAGCATCGTCTGTTGCTGCTGTAGCATCGTCTGTTGCTGCTGTACCACCGTCAGCTGCTGCTGCTGCTGTAGCATCGTCTGCTGCTGCTATAACATCGTCAGTTGCTGCTGTAGCATCGTCTGCTGCTGCTGTAGCATCGTCTGTTGCTGCTGTACCACTGTTAGCTGCTGCTGCTGCTGTAGCATCGTCTGCTGCTGCTGTAACATCGTCAGTTGCTGCTGTAGCATCGTCTGCTGCTGCTGTAGCATCGTCTGTTGCTGCTGTACCACCATCAGCTGCTGCTGCTGCTGTAGCACCGTTGTTGGTGTGGCTTATTGAGAATACCAAGAAACAATTAACCCCAGAGGATTTGCCACCCAGGATAGCCCAAAAAAGTCAGTGTCATCGAAGACTGTCTAACTTATTTCCATTGGGGTCCTTAACCCTTTGAGGGTCGACAGGCCCTCTCCGAAACTCGTTCTCAGGGTCGGCCAAATTTAAAAAAAGAAAAAAAATATTTTCTCTTATGAAAAGATAGAGAATCTTTTCCCGATCATAAAGACACCAAAAGTTTGAAATTTGATGGAAAACTTACGGAATTATGCTCTCGCAAAGTTAGCGGTCTCGGCGATGTTTACGCATCGGCGATTTTGCCCACTTTGAGCCCCATTTTCGGCCAATTTCACTGTACTAGTCGACAAAAAACATGAATATTTCGCTAGAACTCCATTTTTTCTATCGAATGGGTGCAAGAAACCACCCATTTATAAATTCAACTATCCAGTACAGTGGTCAGAATTTAGCAATTTTGCCAATTTCACACAAATTTCAAAAGATGCCAATTTCCAAATAGGGTCCAGAATAAACAAGAAAGACATTCCTGGAACTAAAATGACATTTCCTCTAGTCATTAGTCACGTCTCAAGGCCCCTCTTATATTCTTTTGCTTTCCACTTTGAATTTTTATTCTCACAAAAAATATAACATTTACTGTTATGCAGACTACTGCATTAGTGTAAAAAATGGTATAAATATTATTGGTGCACTTGTAAAAGAATATTAGACTCACCAGTTGACGTGTATTGCACGCTTGGCACGATTTGTTTACTTTTGAAGTTTGGTAAAAATCGAACATTTCTGCTACTTTGAACTCAATTTCAAGGCACCTTTCATTGTAAAACCAGTCAAAATCATCTCAATTTCTGTAATATGTCTTCCATTCTATAAAATGAGACCAAGAAAACTAGAATACAACAATAAATACCATACGAAAATACACTGCAAATTCGCCGATTTATTAAAAAAAAATTGTCAAAGTTTTTTTTTTCTCATTATGCACTGTGTGCTGCAGGATTTTTTTTAGACTGTGCACACTGACCACATAGACCCATTCTTTCACATGAAGGCCTACCAGCTTTCTCCCACTAGATTTGAGGCCGCTAGAATTTATGAGTACTAGTACGTCAAAAACCCCTACGCGTAAAACGTACTAGTACGACCAAAACCCTCAAAGGGTTAATCTTGTCTCCCAGGATGCAACCCACACCAGTCGACTAACACCAAGGTGAACAGGGAAAATGCCTGGAACTAGTGCTCATATTGGTGAATTTAGAGCCAGCAAAGGTTGGTTTGAGAGATTTAAGAATCGTAGTGACATACACAGTGTGATAAGGCCTGTTCTGGAAGAAAATACCAAACAGGACCTACAGTACTCAGGAGGAAAAGGCACTCCCAGGACACAGTGTCTCATCAGTCATTGCTGCATCTTCAATAAAGGTAAGTGTCATTTATTCTTCATTTAGTAGAGTAGTACATGCACAATATATATTGTGCATGTACTACTCTACTATTGTGCATGTATCCTTCTCTTTGTGTGTAGGAAAATGTATATTTCATGTGGTAAAATTTTTTTTTTCATACTTTTGGGTGTCTTGCACGGATTAATTTGATTTCCATTATTTCTTATGGGGAAAATTCATTCGCATACCGAACATTTCGCATAACAGCCAGCCCTCTTGCACGGATTAAGGTCGCTATGCGGGGGTCCACTGTAATCAAAATAATATCACATCTCTCGAGTACAATATTATTGTGCTGAAAGCACATATCACATTTATAATTCTTAAGTACCATCTGGTACATTAACATTTAATAAAATATTACAAATATGTACAAGTAATTCTATGTGTATGTGTGTAAGTGCTCTAAGTAGTTCGCTATGTCTCACGACTCGACTAGACTTAACCCTTTGACTGTTTTAGGCCCCTCTCTGAAACTGTCATTCTATGTCGCCAAATATTCAAAAAAAAAAAATTATTTTTTCTTATGAAAATGTTAAGGTTATTTTTCTGAGTGTTTTAGTCAAAAGAAAAAAATTTTTGCCATCGGTACTTACTGAGATATAGAGCCGTGAAGTTTGCAGAAAATGAGCCGCGTATGGCAACAGCGGCGACTGCTGCTCACCCGGTAAACTTTAGTTTACTTGTAATTGAAGGTTTTTTGTTTTTTTCACTCTTTTATTTTTTCACATAACTTATGTGGCCTATGAGACCAAAGTAAGGTGCAATGTATATATATACACTCGTTGTATACAACACAATAAGCACACAAACATAATTATCAATATATTGTTTACAAAACTTGTTTACAAAAACAAACAATCATCCTCCTCCTCCTCCTTCTCCTCCTCCTCCTCCTTCTCCTCCTCCTCCTCCTTCTCCTGCTCCTCCTCCTCCTCCTCCTTCTCTCCTCTCTCCTTCCCTCCTTCCTCCTCCTTCTCCTCCTCCTTCTCCTCCTCCTCCTCCTCCTCCTCCTCCTCCTCCTCTCCTCCTCCTCCTCCTTCTCCTCCTCTTTCTTCTCCTCCTCTTTCTTCCTCCTCTTTCTCTCCTCCTCCTTCTCCTTCTCCTCCTCCTCCTCCTCCTCCTCCTCCTCCTCCTCCTCCTCCTCCTCCTCCTCCTCCTCCTCCTTCTCCTTCTCCTTCTCCTTCTCCTCCTTCTCCTCCTCCTTGTCTTGTGTGCGAGTGTGTGGCTTATAATTGTTTTGAGTCAGAAGTCGGCAGCTGTCAAAGTGACATATTGTCTCATTAGTCACTCCCCCTACCGCCTGTCAAAACAATGGGGTCGGATGCTGCTTCCCCTCCTCCATTCTATCTAATTATCTTTCTCCCTCATTCTATATCTTTCAATCTGTCTCTCTTTCTATCTGTCTGCCTATCTCTGTCTCACAGGTACACATAAATACAAGTATACATAGTGTAAATTACCTAGGATAACCCAAGAAATCCAGACAAAGTGCTATACTCTGCTTGAAGATGTGAGTAAACGTGATGACACAGT
Organism: Cherax quadricarinatus; assembly: GCF_026875155.1. Taxonomy (NCBI): domain Eukaryota; kingdom Metazoa; phylum Arthropoda; class Malacostraca; order Decapoda; family Parastacidae; genus Cherax; species Cherax quadricarinatus. Next base: position 4,957,272 of record NC_069430.1, read on the forward strand.
CTTGTGGCTCTCTCTGAGACAGAGAGCTAGATGGACAGACAGGGAGCTTGACAGACAGACAAATAGACAGACAGAAATGTTTGTGTACCAGCAAAAACAAAGGGAGGGCCATGGTCATGTAATATTACCCTCCTTTATGCTCATCAAAGTCAGCTCTTATCAGATGTTATCTCCCCTTATCTTGTCACTGTCATGGGGTGGACTTTTTTTTTCTTGCTTCAAGGGAACAATATTATTACATCTTCTTCTCCTCCTCCTCCTCCTCCTCTTCCTTCCCTCCTCCTCCTCCTCCTCCTCCTCTTCCTTCCCTCCTCCTCCTCCTCCTCCTCCTCTTCCTCCCCTCCTCCCCCTCCTCCTCCTCCTCCATTGCTTTTGGTCTCAAACTCCTCCAAATCATGAAATTGATCTTCACTGACACTTCCATCTGTGTTAGAGCATCACTTGGGAAGAGAAGATTCCCAGATTTGCTGGGGAATCACATATTTCTTACCACTAGACATGCTGAAAAAGGACAACTGAAATGGCATTCCCACAATGCACCACTGGCTCCCCGATTTTTTTTATATGGTGCACACTGACCATGGAGACCCATTCTCTCACATGTGGGCCTACCAGCTTTCTCCTGCTTGATTTGAAGCTGCTAGAATTTATGCGTATAAATACGTCAGAAACATTGGCTCGTAAGACGTATTTATACGTCAGAAACAGTCAAAGGATTAAACAAGTGACTGACAAAGTCCTCAAATAAACTAACTTCTTGACCAACTGGCAATCAAAATAGTCTGCTTGAACAATGAGAAGAATGCTAAGCCCAGTAGCAATATAACAAACAACTGCGACACAGAATCAGGAACAAGGAGATAATATAACGACACTAAGTAGGGACCCTCTGCAGATCCTCCAAAAAGTCACAAAACTCCCATACCACTGAATCTAAGTTCAGCATAAGAAAATCCCCAACTGTGATAATACACAGAAACCAGTACAAATTAGGTGAGAAGCTACAGCTCAGGACCTGAGATGATTAGAGTGTCTATGCGACACACAACCTCAGTACAACGTCAAAAATCACTACCGAACTAACAAGAATAATGAGACAGACAATCTGTCCAACCACCAAGAGAGTCTAGATCAGACTGAATACTTCAGGCGAGGTGAGGACACCCCCCCCCCTCGATCACGTGATAGCTCCGTGGGTTGCTGTCGCTGCCCAACAAGAAGCCGGCAGGGAAACAAGCAAAGAGCGATAATTACAGTAGTTAGACAATCAAGACTTGAACTGAGCACATAATATGTTACATCCTACCTAACAAAGGAAGCTACGTCAAATAACAATATAAAGCAGTACATTTACGATTTAGCTATCGCAAATATAAGCAATATAAAATTAAATGAAAAGGTAATAATTATATATATACATAATAATCATTGCAACCCATTCAGGGGTTGCAACATCAAGGCTAATGTGTGTGTGCTGTGGAGGGCAAACAGTAAGGCATGGGTCACTAGGGACTTTTTGTATGACTGGTTACACCATGCATTTGCCCCCACTGTGAAAAATTACCTAATGGAAAAGAAATTAGACCTTAAGTGCCTCCTGGTATTAGACAATGCTCCTGGTCATCCTTCAAACTTGGCAGAGGGACTTTCTGGGGACACAAGCTTCATTAAGGTCAAGTTTTTGCCTCCTAATATCACTCCTCTCCTGCAACCCATGGACCAGCAGGTCATTTCAAACTTCAAAAAACTCTACACAAAAGCTTTGTTTCAAAAGTGCTTTGAAGTGACCTCAGACACTCGATTGACTCTAAGAGAGTTTTGGAAAGATCACTTTAGTATCCTCAATTGTGTAAACCTTATAGGTAAGGCTTGGGAGGGAGTGACTAAAAGGACCTTGAACTCTGCTTGGAAGAAACTGTGGCCACAGTGTGTAGAAGAAAGGGATTTTGAAGGGTTTGGGACTAACCCTGAGAAGCGTATGCCAGTTGTGGAATCCATTGTGGCATTGGGGAAGTTCTTGGGGTTGGAGGTTAGTGGGAGGATGTGGAAGAGTTGGTGGAGGACAATGAAGAGCTAACCACTGATGAGCTACAAGATCATCTTCAACAGCAAGAGGCCAGACCTGAGGAAACTGCTTCAAAGGAGGGGAGAGAGAAATTGAGGAAGTTGCCTACTTCAAAGATTAAAGAAATGTGTGCAAAGTGGGTTGAACTGCAAACCTTATGAATGAAAATCACCCTGACACAACTACTGCAAGCCGTGTTGGCAACCTGTACAATGACAATGTTATGGCCCATTTTAGGAAAGTCTTAAAGGAACGGGAGGTACGGAGCTCTATGGACAGATTTGTTGTGCAACAGAGGTCTAGTTACTCAGGCTGGTCCTAGTGGCATTAAAAGAAGGGAAGTAACCCTGGAAAAGGACTTGCTACCTCAAGTCCTAATGGAAGGGGATTCCCTTTCTAAGCAATAACTCCACATACTCCCCTCCTCCCATCCCATCACTCATCACCAGATCTTCAATAAAGGTAAGTGTCATGTATTCTTTTCTTAGTAGAGTAGTAATTGTGCATGTCTTCTTCAGTTTGTGTGTATTAAAATTAACATTTTCAGGGTCCAAGGCCAAAATCGGGAAGGGTGCCCCAGTGTCCAAGAAATTTAAAAAAAAAAAAAAAATTCTTACAGAATTAACCCTTTGAGGGTTTCGGCCATACTAGTACGGCTTACGACCCAGGGTTTTTGACGTACTAGTACGCCTAAATTCTAGCGCCCTCAAATCTAGTGGGAGAAAGCTGGTAGGCATACATATGAAAGAACGGGTGTTTCTTGTCATTGTGCGCAGTATAAAAAAAATCCTGCAGCACACAGTGCATAATGAGAAAAAAAAAACTTTGACCGTATTTTTGGAATAAAACAGCGACTTTGCACTGTATTTTCTTATGGTATTTATTGTTGCATTCTAGTTTTCTTGGTCTCATTTTATAGAATAGAAGACATATTACAGAAATTGAGATGATTTTGACTGGTTTTACAATGAAAAGTACCTTGAAATTGAGCTCAAAGTAGCAGAAATGTTCGATTTTTACCAAAGTTCAAAAGTAAACAAATCATGCCAAGCGTCCAATACACGTCGACTGGTGAGTCTAATATTCTTTCACAAGTGCGCTGATATTATTTATACCATTTCTACACTAATGCAGCAGTCTGCATAACAGTAAATCTTCTATTTTTTGTAAGAATAAAATTTGAAAGTGGAAAGCCAAAGAAATATAAGAGGGGCCTGGGGATGTGACTGACAAACAGAGGAAATGTTATTTTAGTGCCAGGAATGTCTTTCTTGTTTATTCTGGACCCTATTTGGAAATTGGCATCTTTTGAAATTTGTGTGAAATTGGCAAAATTGCTAAATTCTGATCACTGTATTGGATAGTTGAAATCAGTAAATGGGTGGTTTCTTGTACTCATTCAATAGAAAAAATGGAGTTCTAGAGAAATAGTTACACTAGAATTGGCCGAAAATAGGGCTCAAAGTGGGCAAAATCGCCGATGCATAAACATTGTCGAGACCGCTAACTTCGCGAGAGCATAATTCCGTAAGTTTTCCATCAAATTTCATACTTTTGGTGTCATTATGTTCAGGAAAAGATTATCTATCTTTTCATAAGAAAAAATAATTTTTTTTTTAAATATGGCTGACCCTGAGAACAAGTCTCTGAGAGGGCCTGTCGACCCTCAGAGGGTTAAAAAGTATATTTTCTGATCAATACTTACCGAGATACAGTGGAGAGAAGTTGACCCAAAATGACCGGGTGGCGGCAACATCAACGATTTCCACAAACTCGCATTTCGTTATTTTACGTTTTTTATACTTTTTTCTTTTCCTTTCTAATTTTTTTCTTTTTTCTAGTAACATTTGGGGCCTGAGAGACCAATACTGTATATAATGTATGTATATGAACTCACTGTATTGAACACAATAACCGCACTAAAGTTATTATTATAATATTGTTTACCACTTTTGTTTATTACAATAAACATGCACAAATCTTGTATAATACTAGTGTTCTATCATATATTTACATATGTACAATCACTGGACATGTTTTTAGAACTGCTGCAGCTTGTGGAACTCCTTGAAACAAGGCACCATTCACAGAGGTACCTTACATTCCTCGCACATAAACTGAGTGTCTTTGTGTCTTTGTTGCCGTCGTTTTGTTTGTGCACAGGGCAAACAAATTTCTTCTTAGTTGCAGGAAGCTGTATTATGAAGTGATCACCTTCCCTCGTCAAATGCTTGGGTATATCCTGAGGAGTTCGAGGACGGTTTTGTATAGCAGGTGTTGTTACCTGGTATTTCATTATGAGTTATCTGACAACAGACAAACAAAATTCACCATACGGCGGTCTGTTGCCAGTCTTCACTTGGTACATATTATATGCATTGAGCATTGAAATGTCCATGAGATGGAAGGAAAGTTTTATATACCACTTGTAACACTTACGAGCACAATCAACAAAGCCAATCTGCATATCAAATTTGTCAACCAAGTGCATGTTTTGTGTATAATTAATCACTGTCACTTGTTTTTAAATATGTTCATTAGTCACTCCATCAACTTTGCCACTGTCTTGCATTTCATTTGGGTGAATGGTTGTCAACAATGTGACATCTTGTTTGTCATGCCACCGTAATGCCATGATATCATTGGCAGTAAACACCTGCACCTCTTCACCACGAATGCCTGCATTGAACTTGGGCATATGTTTACAATTAGAACGCACTGTGCCACACACATCTGTCTTGTTCACTCGCAAGAAATCACTGAGTAAAGGGCTTGTGTACCAGTTATCAGTATATAATGTATGCTCTTTACCAAGATAAGGTGCCATCATGCTTCTCACTACGTCACCTGAGATACCCAATAACATCCTGGTATCTTTCAACGTTTTACTTCCTGTGTATACAACAATATCCAATACCAGGCCACTGTCACAGTCACAGAGTACAAACAGTTTTATACCAAAGCATTCCTCTTGCTCAATATATACTGTTTGAATGACAGTCTACTTTTGAACAAAATCAAAGACTCGTCAGTACAAGATTCTTGAATGGATAAAAGTACATGTTGAACTTTTGTTTGAGATACATAAAAACATTTCTAATCTTGTATAACCTGTCACTTCTGTCAGGCCTGGTTTTGTCAGAGAAGTGCAACATACGTAACAGTAAGATAAACCTGTTCACTGGGATGATTTCACTGAAGACCGGGGTACAAATTAGCCGATCTTGTGGACCAGTATGATTTTATATTATGCTTATAGACATGAGGCATAAGCATTATTGTTGCAAAAAGCAAATGCGTACATTTCTGCAACAGTTGTCTCTTTCCACCGGTGTAGTCTTACTGTGGTGATATCATCATATTTCCCATGGTGTACCAAAATCATTTTATTTTTCCCTGACAATATTTTTTCCATAAAGGGCGGTAAAACAATATTTTCCAAGAATTCCCATTAAATTTGCAGTGGTTCCCAAAGGGGAACAAGTTGTAGAATACTCTTTGAAGTATAAAAACTGTGGAGTTTGGGGAACAAAATTGGGGTTTTGCTGCCAACCCCGTACTTTGCTGGTGGAACAAAACATCATAACTTGTTGTACTGGTATTGGGTTTTGGGTGGGTGGTGGCTGTGCGCCGCTTTGTCCTTGAAGGGGTCGCAGCATGGGTCCCAGCCTGGGCTGGGGTCATGCAGGGCCAGGCACACCATGACCACTACCACCCCTACTAATCCTGTGGTTTCCATGCCAAAGGTAGCCACATCTTTCTCACTTTCCACTGTCTATTCCGGGGTTTGGGCCAGGGGATGTACTCGGGGTGTACTCCACCCCCCTGACACGCATAGGGGAACACTACCCAGCGCAAGCGGCAGTGATATACCGACGCTTCATGATAAATTTGTTTCCTCACTATCCTACTCAAATGATCTAAAGGCAATAAAATGAAACCAGTACTATCAATCATTACTGAAGTCAGGGGCCCGGGCCACGGAAAATAATATTTTCTCTTGCGATAGGGGACAATGAATGTGACTGAGGAGTGCCCCACAGGGGTAGAAGGCTGAGGGTTGTCAGGGTTTTTCGCACTTTACATTCCTGGGGGCATTCCTTTTTGGGCACTAAATGATCAAAGCCCCAAAAAATTCGTCTTCATTTCCACTTCCATAGAGTCAGAACATCAATAGGAAAAGGGAGTCCCAATTTTTCTTGGGGTGAGAGCGCTTTTGACGAGGCTGGTGAACGAAGGTAACTGACCGGATTTTTCCCCAAGCTATTCAGGGGCAGGATTTTGTTTACCCCCGCACACACCCACAGACCCGTTCTCTTTCTTTTTGCCACCAAAAAATTTCGCGTAAAATTTTACGCCACTTAGAATTTTTGGGATAGACCTTGGTTTTTGGGCCCTGAACGTAAAACCATAAACAAATCATACCCGGGGGGGATAGAAAAACCCTTATCAGAGGTCTCAAAAACCCCAAAGTTGCGTTAGCCATTGGACCAGCTGGCTAACGCGACGGTCTGTAGTTTTGAGACACTGATCGCGAGTTCTATCCCTGCCCGTGGTATGGTTTGTTTGCAATTGTGTCATTACGATTTCGCGAGTACAGTAAAGCCGTAGATCTATGGCACGGACCCTGAATGGGTTAATATTTCATGTGGTAAAAAAAATTTTTTTCATACTTTGGGGTGTCAGGAACGGATTAATTTGATTTCCATTATTTCATATGGGGAAAATTAATTGGGCTAACAATAATTTCGGCTTATGATGAGCTCTCAGGAATGGATTAATATTGTAAGGTGGGGGTCCACTGTAGGGGAAATTAGCTCTGATATACACTGTTTAGGTTTGTATTCTGGTCAGAGAGCCTGTCATAAATCTGAGGCATTGGTAAACAAGTACATTGCTAAGTGAGGAGAGGCTATATGCACTTTTGGTATTGCAGAACAAATATAAAATAAAACTTTGGTAAGGAATGTTAAAACCTTCAGGAAGCATTCATGATCAGGGAGAAGATACACCGTAGGGTGGACTCACACTTAACCCTTAACCCTTTCAGGGTTTCCGATGTACTAGTACGTCTTACATGCCAGTGTTATTGACGTACTAGCGAGAGAAAGCTGGTAGGCCTACATATGAAAGAATGGGTCTATGTGGTCAGTTTACCTGGAGAGAGTTCCGGGGGTCAACGCCCCCACGGCCCGGTCTGTGACCAGGCCTCCTGGTGGATCAGAGCCTGATCAACCAGGCTGTTGCTGCTGGCTGCACGCAAACCAACGTATGAGCCACAGCCCGGCTGGTCAGGAACCGACTTTAGGTGCTTGTCCAGTTCCAGCTTGAAGACTGCCAGGGGTCTGTTGGTAATCCCCCTTATGTATGCTGGGAGGCAGTTGAACAGTCTCGGGCCCCTGACACTTATTGTATGGTCTCTTAACGTGCTATTGACACCCCTGCTTTTCATTGGGGGGATGTTGCATCGTCTGCCAAGTCTTTTGCTTTCGTAGTGAGTGATTTTCGTGTGCAAGTTCGGTACTAGTCCCTCTAGGATTTTCCAGGTGTATATAATCATGTATCTCTCCCGCCTGCGTTCCAGGGAATACAGGTTTAGGAACCTCAAGCGCTCCCAGTAATTGAGGTGTTTTATCTCCGTTATGCGCGCCGTGAAGGTTCTCTGTACATTTTCTAGGTCAGCAATTTCACCTGCCTTGAAAGGTGCTGTTAGTGTGCAGCAATATTCCAGCCTAGATAGAACAAGTGACCTGAAGAGTGTCATCATGGGCTTGGCCTCCCTAGTTTTGAAGGTTCTCATTATCCATCCTGTCATTTTTCTAGCAGATGCGATTGATACAATGTTATGGTCCTTGAAGGTGAGATCCTCCGACATGATCACTCCCAGGTCTTTGATGTTGGTGTTTTGCTCTATTTTGTGGCCAGAATTTGTTTTGTACTCTGATGAAGATTTAATTTCCTCGTGTTTACCATATCTGAGTAATTGAAATTTCTCATCGTTGAACTTCATATTGTTTTCTGCAGCCCACTGAAAGATTTGGTTGATGTCCTCCTGGAGCCTTGCAGTGTCTGCAATGGAAGACACTGTCATGCAGATTCGGGTGTCATCTGCAAAGGAAGACATGGTGCTGTGGCTGACATCCTTGTCTATGTCGGATATGAGGATGAGGAACAAGATGGGAGCAGAGTACTGTGCCTTGTGGAACAGAGCTTTTCACCGTGTGCACAGTATTAAAAAAAATCCTGCAGCACACAGTGCATAATGAGAAAAAGACTCTGACCGTGTTTTTGGTTTAAAACAGCGACTTTGCAGTGTTTTTACATAGTGTGCTATGGACACGGGGTACATCAAAAAGAGATCTGTGTCTTGTGTTATAGTCATGTGTCCTGTTAAGGTTGGTGAGGAGAAGTTTGAGTGGAGGGTTTATGTTTGCCTGTATTGTTCTATGTATGTAGTAGGCACATGAATAAGTATGGGTATTCTTTATGGTGAGCAGATTTAGACTTTTGAATGTTGGTGGAGTATGCTCTTGGGAGTGGGAATTTGTCATCATTCTGACTGCAGCCTTTTGCTGTTATTAGTGGTCTTGGGTGATTTGATGTTGTTGATCCCCATGCACAGATTCCATATATGAGATAAGGGTAGATGAGTGAATGATACAGTGCAAAAAGAGCCGATTGTGGAACATAGTACCATATCTTTGATAGTATGCGTACTGTCTTAGAGATTTTCTTGGAAATTTGTTGTATGTGTGTCTGGAATTTGAGGCTACTGTCAGGGTGGATTCCTAGGAATTTTCCCTCTGTGAATCTTGTGACGGGTGATCTGTTTAGCATTATGTTAAGCAGAACATTTGCAGTTCTGTTTCCAAACTGAATGAAATAGGTTTTGTCAGTATTCAGAGTAAGTTTATTAGTCTTCATCCAGGGAGATATTTTCTGTAATTCAGCATTGTCAGTGTTGGCGATTATGACTGGGTTTGGATGGGAGAAGACGTATGTTGTGTCGTCTTCAAATAATATGGATTTGAGTTGCTGTGATGCATTTGGTAGGTCAATTGATGTAGATGAGAAATAGCAGTGGTCCAAGGACACTTCCCTGTGGAACTCCTACTGTGATTGGTTGAGTGGAAGAGTTTGCACCATTTATGTACACATATTGGCTTGTGTTACTAAGGTATGACTAGGTAGTTGAGGGAGTGGCCTCTTATACCATAGTGTGTCAGTTTTGTGTGCAATAATTCATGGTCAACTGTATCAAAAGCTTTACGTAAATCAATGAAAATTCCCAGCGGGTATATACAGTTCTAGCACGTGTATGATAGCATCATTTGTGCTTTTATTATTCCTGAACCCAAAATGACAGGGGTTTAGTATGTTGTGTGAGACAAGGTAGGAATAGATCCGTCTATGAATTAATTTTTCGAAGATTTTAAAGAGCAGTGGTAAGTTAGATATTTGTCTAGTTATTCAAGTCAGCTTAGTCACCTCCTTTGTGGATCGGAGTGACCCTCGCTATTTTGAGAATTCCTGGGAAGGTGGAGGATTCAATGGATTTGTTAAAGAGTGTTGCAATAATTGGTGACAATACTTGAGAAGCTTTTTTGTACATAAAAGTTGGCAAGTTGTTTGTCTCCTGCCTTGTTTTTAAGGGTGTTGATGATGAGCGAGACTTCTGTTGGGTTGGTAGGAGCTAGGAATAGTGGATTTGGGAAGGTGCCCGTGAGGAGATCTGGTGGACGGGTGTTTGAGCTTGGGATTTTGCTTGCTAGGTTCTTTCCTATGGTGGAGAAGAAAACATTGAGTCTGTTTGCTGTTTTAGTTGGTGGGAGTACTAGTATACCTAGCTAACATAAGTAAACGGTGAAGATCAGGAGCTGTTGTTCCACCACCAGCTTCCCTACCAGCAAACAGGGGTGAAAGTGTTGCAAACATTTCTTATTTATTCCAAATTTGTTAAAATTTCACGAGTTTAATTCATCCACAAAGCACACTAAGTACAGTAAATTTAACTCAGGATAACTCAGTAAAGTCAAACACTGTGATTTATTTCCTTGTTGCAATGAGAATTGCATCTTGAAACAATTGTAATATCATATTATTTTGTTGTAAATATGCTTTACTGTAGTCTAGAAGGCATATGGGTGATATGGACACACTGTTTATATAGCCCAGGATATTCCCTCTACCCTTAATATATTTTTTTCCCTTATGAACTGGCTGTATCCCACTGAGGCAGGGTGACCTAAAAAGAAAAACAAAAGTTTTTCTTTTTAAATTTAGTAATTTGTACAGAAGAGGGTTACTAGCCCCCTTGCTTCCCTAAATAAATATTTTTTTTTTATCAAACCAGCCATATCCCACCGAGGCAGGGTGACCTTAAAAGAAAAATGAAAGTTAACTTTAGTAATGTATACAGGAGAAGGGGTTACTAGCCCCTTGCTCCTGGCATGTTAGTCACCTCTTACGACACGCATGACTTACGGAGGAATAATTCTGTTCTGCTTCCCTTTGGAGATAAGAGGAAATAAACAAGAACAAGAACTGATAAGAAAATAGAAGAAAACTCAGAGGGGTGTGTGTATATATATGCTTGTACATACAAGTGTAGTGTGACCTAAATGTAAGTAGAAGTAGCAAGATGTACTTGAAATTGTACATTTTTATGAGACAGAAAAAGACACAGGCAATCCTACCATTGTGTAAAACAATTATGGGCTTTTGTTTTACATTCACTTGGCAGGATGGTGATACCTCCCTGGGTGGTTGCTGTCTACCAACCTACTACCTAAATCAAATACATTTTTTTTTTAACACGTTGGCCATTTCCCACCAAGGCAGGGTGACCCAAAAAGAAAGAAAAAACTTTCATCATCATTCAACACTTTCACCATTACTCATACATAATCACGGTCTTTGCAGAGGCGCTCAGATATGATAGTTTAGACATCTCTCCAAACTGCCAATATCTTAAACCCCTTCTTTAATTAAAGTTCAGGCATTATACTTCCCATTTCCAAGACTCAAGTCCAGCTAACCAGTTTACTTGAATACCTTCACAAAATATTATCCTGCTCACACTCCAACAGCTCATCAGGTCCCCAGAACCATTCGTCTTTATTCAATCCTATCTAACATGCTCACACACGCTTGCTGGAAGTCCAAGTCCCTCACCCACAAACTTCCTTTTCCCCTCCCTCCAACCTTTTCGGGGATTATCCCTACCCCACCTTCCTTCCTCGATAGATTTATACACTCCCCAAGTTATTTTACTTTGTTCTATTCTCTCTAAATGACCAAACCACCGCAATGGCCCCTCTTCAGCACTAATACTTTTAGTAACTCTGTACCTCCTAATAGCCACACTACGAATTTTCTGCATAATATTTACAGCTCACATTGCCCTTAGACGTGACATTTCCACTGCCTCCAGCTACCTCCTCTCTGCAGCATTTACAACCTATGCTTCACACCCATAAAAGAGTGTTGGTACCACTATACTCTTGTACATTCCCTTCTTTGCCTCCATGGATAATGTTTTTTTGTCTCCACAGATACCTCAACACACCACTCATCTTTTTTCCTTCATCAATTCTATGGCTAACCTCATCCTTCATAAACCCATCTGCTGACAAGTCAACTCCCAAATATCTGAAAACAATCACTTCTTCCATAATCCCTCTCTCCAATGTGATATCCAATTTTTCTTTATCTAAATCGTTTGATACCCTCATCACCTTACTCTTATCTGTATTCACTTTCAACTTTCTACCTTTATACACCCTTCCAAACTTGTCCATTAACCTTTGTAACTTTTCTTTAGAATCTCCCAAAAGCATAGTATCACCAAAATGTAACTGTGTCTACTCCCATTTTGTATTTGATTCCCCATAATTTAATCCCATCCCTCTCCCCAACACCCTAACATTTACTTCTATTACAAAGCCCCATCTATAAATATATTAAACAGCCATATGGTGACGTTACACATCCCTGTCTGAGACCTACTTTTACCGGGAAGTAATCTCGCTCTCTCCTACACACGCTAACCTGAGCCTCACTATCGTCATAAAAACTCTTTACAGTACAGCGGACCCTCAGTTAACAATATTAATCTGTTCCAGAGAGCTTGTCTTTAATCGATTCTGTCATAATCCAAATTAATTTTCCCCATAAGAAATAATGGAAATCCAATTAATCCGCTCCAGACACTCAAAAGTATTGAACAAAATCATTTTTTTTTTGCATGAAATACAGTGGACCCCCAACTTACGATATTAATTCATTCCAGAAGTCTGTTTGTGTGCTGTTACCGAACGAATTTGTTCCCATAAGGAATATTGTAAATTAGATTAGTCTGTTTCAGACCCCCAAAAATACACGTACAAAAGCACTTACAAAAATACACTTACATAATTGTTCGAGTTGGGAGCTGATCGTAAGGCAGGGGTCCACTGTATACATTTCCCTACACAGAAAACAATGAGACATGCAGAATAAATATCTTAATAATTAATGAAATGACACTTGCCTTTATTCGTGACGTATTTGATGAGTGATTAGATGGGAGGAGGGCAGAGGATGGAGGAGTTTACAATTGTTTGGAAGGGGAATCCCCTTCCATAAGGACTTTAGGTACCAAGTCCTTTTCTGGGGTTACCTCTTTTCTTTGTTTTTTAATGCCACTAGGACCAGCTTGAGAGTCACTGGACCCCTGTCACACCAAAAGTCTGTCCAGAGAGCTCTGTTTCTGGCGTCTCTTTAAGATTTCCCTAAAATGAGAGACAACATCGTCATTGCAGATGTTGTCAGCACAGCTTGCAACAGCTGTGTCAGGGTGATGTTCTTGCATAAACATTTGAACTTCAGTTCACTTTGCACAAATGTCCTTAATCTTTGAAGAAGACAACTTCCTCCATCTCCCTTCCTCCTCCTCCTCTGAAAGAAATTCCTGAGCTGTGGTCTGTTGGTTTTGCACCTCAAGCTCTTGCAGCTCTGTAGTGGTTAGCTCTGCATCGTTGTCCTCCAACTCTTTCACATCCTCCCCACTAACCTCCAACTCCATGGACTTCCCCAATGCCACAATAGATTCCATAACTGGCATAGGCTCCTCAGGGTTAGCCCCAAACCCTTCAAAATCCCTCTCTTGTACACATTGTGGCAACAATTTTCTCCAAGCAGAGTTCAAAGTCCTGCAAGTCACTCCCTCCCAAGCCTTACCTGTAAGGTTTATGCAACTGAGGATACTGAAGTGATCTTTCCAGAACTCTCTTAGGGTCAGTTCAGTGTCTGAGGTCACTTCAAAGCACTTTTGAAACACTGCTTTGGTATACAGTTTTTTGAAATTTGAAATGATCTGCTAGTCCATGGGCTGGAGGAGAGGAGTGTTGTTAGGAGGCAAAAACTTGACTTTGATGAAACTAAACTCCCTCACAATTCGCTCTTCCAAGTCTGGAGGATGAGCAGGAGCATTGTCTAATACCAGGAGGCACTTGAGTTCCAATTTATTTTCCAGGAGGTATTTTTTCACACTGGGGCCAAACATGTCATAGAACCAATCGAGGAAAATGTCCCTGGTGACCCATGCCTTACTGTTTGCCATCCACATCACTCACAATTTAGGCTTGATGACACTGTTTCTCTTGAACACTCTGGGAGTTTCAGAGTAATACATGAGTAAAGGCTTCACTTCGCAATCCCAACTAGCATTACTTCAAAACATGAGAGTTAGCCTGTCTTTCATAGGCTTGTGTCCTGGTAGTACCTTTTTCTCCTGAGTAATGTAGGTCCTGTTTGGCATTTTCTTCCAAAATAGGCCTGTTTCATCATAATTGAACACTTGTTGGGGTTTTAATTGTTCAGCCTCTATGTACCCTTTAAAGTCCTGCACATATTTTTCAGCTGCTTTTTTGTCAGAACTGGCAGCCTCACCGTGCCTTATCACACTGTGTATGCCACTACGATTCTTAAATCTCTCAAACCAACCTTTGCTGGCCTTAAATTCATCAGTATGAGGACTAGTTCCAGGCATTTTCTTAATGAAATCATCATGCAACTGCCTTGCCTTTTCACATATAATTGACTGTGAAACACTATCTCCTGATACGTAATTGTTTCTCGTTGATCCACACCAACAACAGTCTCTCCACATCTTTGAGTATTTGTGATCTCTGTTTTGTAAGCACATTTGCACATTTCGCAACAACAGCTTCCTTGATTGCCTTTTTGTTGGCTAAGGTAGTAGCGATGGTTGTATGGGGTTTGTTATACGTACAACCTGGCCAGTTCGGAGACACACACTTCACTTTCATATTTTGCGATGGTCTCTTTATTGAATTCAATAGTATTTCTCACCCTCTTTACCACAGGGCTGACACTAGAAGCTTTCTTTGGGCCCAAAGTGGCTTATTTAGCAGTTACAAGCACTAAATAATACATGTATCGCATGTACGCGTGGAATCGTCCTCACTGGTTTGTAAACAATGGCACACTGGCTGTGGAGTGGCAGGGCCACTCAGGCGTCGCGGACATCTTCGGGACAAATTACTTTTTTCTTTGTCTTTAACTGAGCCAATATTTTGATGCAAAAAAGTGTTATCTGATTTTTACGTTTTCCGATGACGTTAACTGAGGGTCCACTGTATTTAGTAACTTACTACCTATTCCATACACTTGCAACACCTGCCACATTGCTTCCCTATCCACTCTGTCATATGCCTTTTCTATATCCATAAATGCAATGAAAACTTCCCTACCTTTATCTAAATACTGTTCAAATATATGCTTCAATAGAAACACTTGATTTACACATCCCCTACCCACGTTAAAGCCTCCTTGCTCATCTGCAATCTTGCTCTCTGTTTTACCTCTAATTCTTACAATAATAACCCTACCGTACACTTTACCTGTTATACTCGGTAAACTTCTTTTTTTTTCAATAAACCGGCCGTATCCCACCGAGGCAGGGTGCCCCAAAAAGAAAAACAAATGTTTCTCTTTTAAAATTTAGTAATTTATTCAGAAGGGGTTACTAGCTCCTTGCTCCTGGCACTTTAATCGCTTCTTACAACACGCATGGCTTACGGAGGAAGAATTCTGTTCCACTTCCCCATAGAGATAAGAGGAAATAAACAAGAACAAGAACTAGAAAGAAAATAGAAGAAAACCCAGAGGGGTGTGTATATATATGCATGTACATGCATGTGTACTGTGACCTAAGTGTAAGTAGAAGTAGCGAGACGTACCTAAAATCTTGCATGTTTCTTTCATCTTTCAACACACCGGCCATATCCCACCAAGGCAGGGTGGGCCAAAAAGAAAAACAAAAGTTTCTCTTTTTAAATTTAGTAATTTGTACAGGAGAAGGGGTTACTAGCCCCCTGCTCCCGGCATTTTAGTCACCTCTTACGACGCGCATGGCTTACGGAGGAAGAATTCTGCTCCACTTCCCCATGGAGATAAGAGGAAATAAACAAGAACAAGAACTAGAAAGAAAATAGAAGAAAACCCAGAGGGGTATGTATATATATATGCTTGTACATGTATGTATGTAAATGGGGAGCCTTTAATTGAGCTATGTGTAGAAAGAAATTTGGTAATAAGTAATACATATTTTATGAAAAAGAGGATAAATAAATATACAAGGTATGATGTAGCACGTAATGAAAGTAGTTTGTTAGATTATGTATTGGTGGATAAAAGGTTGATGGGTAGGCTCCAGGATGTACATGTTTATAGAGGGGCAACTGATATATCAGATCATTATTTAGTTGTAGCTACAGTTAGAGTAAGAGGTAGATGGGAAAAGAGGAAGGTGGCAACAACAAGTAAGAGGGAGGTGAAAGTGTATAAACTAAGGGAGGAGGAAGTTCGGGCGAGATTTAAGCGACTATTGGCAGAAAGGTGGGCTAGTGCAAAGATGAGTAGTGGGGGGGTTGAAGAGGGTTGGAATAGTTTTAAAAATGCAGTATTAGAATGTGGGGCAGAAGTTTGTAGTTATAGGAGGGTGGGGACAGGAGGAAAGAGGAGTGATTGGTGGAATGATGAAGTAAAGGGTGTGATAAAAGAGAAAAAGGTAGCTTACGAGAGGCTTTTACAAAGCAGAAGTGTTATAAGAAGAGCAGAGTATATGGAGAGTAAAAGAAAGGTGAAGAGAGTGGTGAGAGAGTGCAAAAGGAGAGCACATGAAAGAGTGGGAGAGGCACTGTCAAGAAATTTTAATGAAAATAAGAAAAAATTTTGGAGTGAGTTAAGTTAAGAAAGCCTAGGGAAAGTATGGATTTGTCCGTTAAAAACAGAGTAGGGGAGTTAGTAGATGGGGAGAGGGAGGTATTAGGTAGATGGCGAGAATATTTTGAGGAACTTTTAAATGTTGAGGAAGAAAGGGAGGCGGTAATTTCATGCACTGGCCATGGAGGTATACCATCTTTTAGGAGTGAAGTAGAGCAGAATGTAAGTGTGGTGGAGGTACGTGAGGCATTATGTAGAATGAAAGGGGGTAAAGCAGCTGGAACTGATGGGATCATGACAGAAATGTTAAAAGCAGGGGGGGATATAGTGTTGGAGTGGTTGGTACTTTTGTTTAATAAATGTATGAAAGAGGGGAAGGTATCTAGGGATTGGCGGAGAGCATGTATAGTCCCTTTATATAAAGGGAAAGGGGACAAAAGAGATTGTAAAAATTATAGAGGAATAAGTTTACTGAGTATACCAGGAAAAGTATACGGTAGGGTTATAATTGAAAGAATTAGAGGTAAGACAGAATGTAGAATTGCGGATGAGCAAGGAGGCTTCAGAGTGGGTAGGGGATGTGTAGATTAAGTGTTTACATTGAAGCATATATGTGAACAGTATTTAGATAAAGGTAGGGAAGTTTTTATTGCATTTATGGATTTAGAAAAGGCATATGATAGAGTGGATAGAGGAGCAGTGTGGCAGATGTTGCAAGTTTATGGAATAGGTGGTAAGTTACTAAATGCTGTAAAGAGCTTTTATGAGGATAGTGAGGCTCAGGTTAGGGTGTGTAGAAGAGAGGGAGAATACTTCCCGGTAAAAGTAGGTCTTAGACAGGGATGTGTAATGTCACCATGGTTGTTTAATATATTTATAGATGGGGTTGTAAAAGAAGTAAATGCTAGGGTGTTCGGGAGAGGGGTGGGATTAAATTATGGGGAATCAAATTCAAAATGGGAATTGACACAGTTACTTTTTGCTGATGATACTGTGCTTATGGGAGATTCTAAAGAAAAATTGCAAAGGTTAGTGGATGAGTTTGAGAATGTGTGTAAAGGTAGAAAGTTGAAAGTGAACATAGAAAAGAGTAAGGTGATGAGGGTATCAAATGATTTAGATAAAGAAAAATTGGATATCAAATTGGGGAGGAGGAGTATGGAAGAAGTGAATGTTTTCAGATACTTGGGAGTTGACGTGTCGGCGGATGGATTTATGAAGGATGAGGTTAATCATAGAATTGATGAGGGAAAAAAGGTGAGTGGTGCGTTGAGGTATATGTGGAGTCAAAAAACGATATCTATGGAGGCAAAGAAGGGAATGTATGAAAGTATAGTAGTACCAACACTCTTATATGGATGTGAAACTTGGGTGGTAAATGCAGCAGCGAGGAGACGGTTGGAGGCAGTGGAGATGTCCTGTCTAAGGGCAATGTGTGGTGTAAATATTATGCAGAAAATTCGGAGTGTGGAAATTAGGAGAAGGTGTGTAGTTAATAAAAGCATTAGTCAGAGGGCAGAAGAGGGGTTGTTGAGGTGGTTTGGTCATTTCGAGAGAATGGATCAAAGTAGAATGACATGGAAGGCATATAAATATATAGGGGAAGGAAAGATGGGTAGGGATCGTCCTCGAAAGGGTTGGAAAGAGGGGGTAAAGGAGGTTTTGTGGGCGAGGGGCTTGGACTTCCAGCAAGCGTGCATGAGCGTGTTAGATAGGAGTGAATGGAGACGAATGATACTTGGGACCTGACGATCTGTTGGAGTGTGAGCAGGGTAATATTTAGTGAAGGGATTCAGGGAAACCGGTTATTTTCATATAGTCGGACTTGAGTCCTGGAAATGGGAAGTACAATGCCTGCACTTTAAAGGAGTGGTTTGGGATATTGGCAGTTTGGAGGGATATGTTGTGTATCTTTATACGTATATGCTTCTAAACTGTTGTATTCTGAGCACCTCTGCAAAAGCAGTGATAATGTGTGAGTGTGGTGAAAGTGTTGAATGATGATGAAAGTATTTTCTTTTTGGGGATTTTCTTTCTTTTTTGGGGTCACCCTGCCTCGGTGGGAGACGACCGACTTGTTGAAAAAAAAAAAAAAAACATGTATGTGTAGTGTGACCTAAGTGTAAGTAGAAGTAACAGGATGTACCTGAAATCTTGCATGTTTATGAGACAGAAAAAAGACACCAGCAATCCTACCATCATGTAAAACTATTACAGGTTTCCATTTTACACTCACTTGGCAGGACAGTAATACCTCCCTGGGCGGTTGCTGTCTACCAAACCACTACCTAGGACTCGGTAAACTTATTCCCCTATAATTTTTACAATCTCTTTTGTCCCCCTTTCCTTTATATAAGGAATTACTACACACACACACACACACACACACACACTACCAATCCCTAGGTACCTTCCCTTCTTTAATACATTTTTTTTTATACAAGAGAAGGGGTTACTAATCCCTTGGCCCCAGCATTTTAGTCGCCTCTTACAACACATATGGCTTACGGAGGAAGAATTCTGTTCTGCTTTCCCATGGAGATAAGAGGAAGTAAACAAGAGCAAGAACTAGAAAGAAAATAGCAGAAAACCCAGAGGGGTGTTTGGATATATATATGCTTGTACATGTATGTGTAGTGTGACCTAAGTGTAAGTAGAAGTAGCAAAACGTACATGAAATCTTGCATGTTTATGAGACAAAAGAGGACACCAGCAATCCTACCATCATGTAAAACAATTGCAGGCTTTCATACATTTATTAAACAAAAATACCAACCACTTCAACAGTATATTTCCCCCTGCTTTTAACCCTTTGACTGTCGCAAGCCCCTTTCTGAAACTGTCATTCTATGTCGCAAAATTTTGGAAAAAAAAAATATTATTTTTTTTTCTTATGAAATGATAGAGAATCTTTTCCCGATGGTGATGACACCAAAAGTACGAAATTTGGTCGAAAACTCACGGAATTACGCTTCCACGAAGTTAGCCATACGGCTCCCTCTGTCTTTCAAATGCGGTCACCACACCCCATCCGGTTTGTTTACATTCACATTTTATATATACATGTACTTTGATAATTATGCTTATGTGTAATTGCACCTAAATAAACTGACACACTGTACTGGCATGCAGGTACAGTGGACCCTCAGATTACGACATTAATCCGTTCCAGAGACCGTGTCTTCAACCGAATCTGTCTTAATCTGAATTAATTTTCCCCATAAGAAATAATGGAAATCCAATTAATCCGTTCCAGACACCCAGAAGTATTAAACAAAATAAGTTTTTCACATGAAATATACATTTTCCTAGACAGAAAACAATGAGACATGCAGAATAAACAGTACTAAAATGACACCTACCTTTATTGAAGACTTATTGATGAGTGATGAGACAGGAGAGGGGAGAGGATGGAGGTGTGTTAGTGTTTGTAAGGGAATCCCCTTCTATAAAGACTTCAGGTAGCAAGTCCTTTTCAGGGTTTAATTCCCTTCTTTATTTTTTTTAACCCCTTGACTGTTGCAACCCCAAATCCTGAGGTGTCTCCTGGTGTCGCAAAATTACCCCCCCCCCCCCAAAAAAAAAAAAAAAAAAAAAAAAAAAACTTATTATTTCTTATGAAATGATGGAGAATCTTTTCCCGATTGTAATGACACCAAAAGAATGAAATTTGATGGAAAACTGACGGAATTACTCTCTTGTGAAGCTAGCGGCCTCGGCTATATTTACGAATCTGCGATTTCACCCACTTTGAGCCCTATTTTCGGCTAATTCCATTGTTCCAGTCTACCAAACTCATAGCTATTTGTTTAGAACTACATTGTTTCTATTGATTGAGTACAAGAAACTGCCCATTTACTGATTTCAGCTACCCAATAATGTGGTCAGATATTTTCAATTTGGCCAATATCACAAAAATTAAAAAATATGACAGTTTCAAAATTGGGTCCAGAATGAACAATGCAGACATTCCTGGCTCTAAAATAACATTTTCTATGTTCATCAGTCATGTCTCCAAGCCCCTCTGATATTACTCTTGCTTTCTATTTTGAATTTTTACTCAAAAATTAAAAGATTTACTGTTATGCAGACTACTGCAATATTGTAATAATTGTATAAATAATGTCAACCCTTTCATGACTGCATATTAGAATGGCTACTTGGACATTTACATTGGACAATGACATTATTTGATTACTTTTGAACATCAACAAAAATCAAACATTTCCCCTACTTTGAGCTTCATTTGAAGGTCCTTTTCATAGTGAAACCAATCAAAATCACCTCTATTTCTATATGTTTTCCTATCAAATGAGACCAAGAAAATAAGAATACAACCATAAATACTATACGAAAATAGACCACAAATTCGGCATTTTAATTAAAAAAAACATTCGGAGTTTTTTTTTCTCATTATGCATTTCATGCTGCAGGATTTTTTTATATGGTGCACACTGACCACACAGACCCATTCTCTCACATGTGGGCCTACCAGCATTTTCCTGCTTGATTTGAAGCCGCTAGAATTTATGAGTATATATACAGTGGACCCCTGCATACAGTTGGCCTATCATGACGTTAAATCCGCATACCGATACATTTTATTGCTAAGATTTTGCGTCGCATACCGCTAAAAAACCCGCTCAACGCTGTTCGTCCGAGACGCGTCTAATGTGCAGCCTTAGCCAGCCTCACATGTTCCGCTGGTGGCATTGTTTACCAGCCAGCCTCCGCGGTAACATCCAAGCATACAATCAGAACATTTCGTATTATTACAGTGTTTTTGGTGATTTTATCTGCAAAATAAGTGACCATGGGCCCCAAGAAAGCTTCTAGTGCCAACCCTACAGGAATAAGGGTGAGAATTACTATAGAGATGAAGAAAGAGATCATTGATAAGTATGAAAGTGGAGTGCGTGTCTCCGAGCTGGCCAGGTTGTATAATAAACCCCAGTCAACCATCGCTACTATTGTGGGCAACAAAAAGGCAATCAAGGAAGCTGTTCTTGCCAAAGGTTCAACTGTGTTTTCGAAACAGAGATCGCAAGTGATGGAAGATATTGAGAGACTCTTATTGGTGTGGATAAATGAAAAACAGATAACAGGAGATAGCATCTCTCAAGTGATCATAAGTGAAAAGGCTAGGAAGTTGCATCAGGATTTAATTAAAAAAATGCCTGCAACTAGTGATGATGTGAGTGAATTTAAGGCCAGCAAAGGTTGGTTTGAGAGATTTAAGAAGTGTAGTGGCATACATAGTGTGATTAGGCATGGTTAGGCTGCCAGTTCGGACCACAAAGCAGCTGAAAAATATGTGCAGGAATTCAAGTAGTACATAGACAGTGAAGGACTGAAACCTGAACAAGTGTTTAATTGTGATGAAACAGGCCTGTTTTGGAAGAAAATGCCAAGCAGGACCTACATTACTCAGGAGGAAAAGGCACTCCCAGGACATAAGCCTATGAAAGACAGGCTTACTCTGTTGATGTGTTCCAATGCTAGTGGTGATTGCAAAGTGAAGCCTTTATTAGTGTATCACTCAGAAACTCCCAGAGCGTTCAGGCAAAAGAATATCCTCAAGGCTAATTTGTGTGTGCTGTGGAGGGCAAACAGTAAGGCATGGGTCACTAGGGACTTTTTCTATGACTGGTTACACCATGCATTTGCCCCCAATGTGAAAGATTACCTAACTGAAAAGAAATTAGAACTTAAGTGCCTCCTGGTGTTAGACAATGCCCCTGGTCATCCTACAGACGTGGCAGAGCGACTTTATGGGGACATGAGGTTCGTTAAGGTGAAGTTTCTGCCTCCTAATACCACTCCTCTCCTGCAGCCCATGGACCAGCAGGTTATTGCAAACTTCAAAAAACTGTACACAAAAGCTCTGTTTGAAAGGTGCTTTGTAGTGACCTCAGAAACTCAATTGACTCTAAGAGAGTTTTGGAGAGATCACTAATATCCTCAATTGTGTAAACCTTATAGGTAAGGCTTGGGAGGGAGTGACTAAGAGGACCTTGAACTCTGCTTGGAAGAAACTGTGGCCAGAATGTGTAGACCAAAGGGATTTTGAAGGATTTGAGGCTAACCTTGAGAGGAGTATGCCAGTTGAGGAATCAGTTGTGGCATTGGGGAAGTCCTTGGGGTTGGAGGTTAGTGGGGAGGATGTGGAAGAGCTGGTGGAGGATGACAATGAAGAACAAACCACTGATGAGCTGCTAGATCAACTTCAACAGCAAGAGGCCAGACCTGAGGAAACTGGTTCGGAGGAAGGGAGAGAGAAATTGAAGAAGTTGCCTACTACAAAGATTAAGGAAATCTGTGCAATGTGGCTGAAAGTGCAAACCTTTATGGATGAAAATTACCCTCACACAGCTATTGCAAGCCGTGCTGGTGACTATTACACTGACAATGTTGTGAAACACTTTAGGGAAGTCATAAAGGAACGAGAGGTACAGGCCACTATGGACAGATATGTTGTGCGACAGAAGTCCAGTGACTCTGAAGCTGGTCCTAGTGGCATTAAAAGAAGAAGGGAAGTAACCCCAGAAAAGGACTTGACACCTCAAGTCTTAACCCTTTGAGGGTTTTCGTCGTACTAGTACGTCTTACGCGTTGGGGTTTTTGACGTACTAGTACTCATAAATTCTAGCGACCTCAAATCTAGTGGGAGAAAGCTGGTAGGCCTTCATATGAAAGAATGGGTCTATGTGGTCAGTGTGCACAGTCTAAAAAAAATCCTGCAGCACACAGTGCATAATGAGAAAAAAAAAACTTTTTCCATTTTTTTTTAATAAATCAGCGACTTTGTAGTGTATTTTCGTATGGTATTTATTGTTGTATTCTAGTTTTCTTGGTCTCATTTTATAGAATGGAAGACATATTACTGAAATTGAGATGATTTTGACTGGTTTTACAATGAAAGGTGCCTTGAAATTGAGCTCAAAGTAGCAGAAATGTTCGATTTTTACCAAACTTCAAAAGTAAACAAATCGTGCCAAGCGTGCAATACACGTCAACTGGTGAGTCTAATATTCTTTCACAAGTGCACCAATATTATTTATACCATTTTTTACACTAATGCAGTAGTCTGCATAACAGTAAATCTTATATTTTTTGTGAGAATAAAAATTCAAAGTGGAAAGCAAAAGAATATAAGAGGGGCCTTGAGACGTGACTAATGACTAGAGGAAATGTCATTTTAGTGCCAGGAATGTCTTTCTTGTTTATTCTGGACCCTATTCCGAAATTGGCATCTTTTGAAATTTGTGTGAAATTGGCAAAATTGCTAAATTCTGACCACTGTACTGGATAGTTGAATTTATAAATGGGTGGTTTCTTCACCCATTCGATAGAAAAAATGGAGTTCTAGCGAAATATTCATGTTTTTTGTCGACTAGTACAGTGAAATTGGCCGAAAATGGGGCTCAAAGTGGGCAAAATCGCCGATCCGTAAACATCGCCGAGACCGCTAACTTTGCGAGAGCATAATTCCGTAAGTTTTCTATCAAATTTCAAACTTTTGGTGTCGTTATGATCGGGAAAAGATTCTCTATCTTTTCATAAGAGAAAATAATTTTTTTTTTTTTTTAAATTTGGCCGACCCTGAGAACGAGTTTCGGAGAGGGCCTGTCGACCCTCAAAGGGTTAATGGAAGGGGATTCCCCTTCTAAACACTAAGACTCTCTCCTCCTCCCATCCCATCAATCATCACCAGATCTTCAATAAAGGTAAGTGTCATGTAATTGTGCATGCCTTTTTCAGTTTGTGTGTATTAAAATTAATATTTCATGTGGTAATTTTTTTTTTTCATACTTTGGGGTGTCTTGCACGGATTAATTTGATTTCCATTATTTCTTATGGGGAAAATTTATCCGCATAACGATAATTTCGCATAACAATGAGCTCTCATGAACGGATTAATATTGTTATGCGGGGGTCCACTGTACGTCGAAAATGGTGTCTCATAAGACTGATATATACGACCAAAACAGTCAAAGGGTTAATTGCGCTACGACCTACTTGAGAGTCACTGGACCCCTGTCGCACCAAAAATCTGTCCAGAGAGCTCTGTTTCTGGTATCTCTTTAAGATTTCCCTACAATGGGACACAACATTGTCATTGTAGATGAATATCAAAATGGTATACAATACCGACAGGTTGGTAGGTAAGACACATAGGCAACATTTAGGCAACTTTATTCCGAAACGTTTCGCCTACACAGTAAGCTTCTTCAGTCGCGTACAGAAAGTAGGCAGGAGCAGTAAAGATGTGAAGACGATGTAATCAGTCCATCACCCCTGCCTACTTTCTGTACTCAACTGAAGAAGCCTACTGTGTAGGCAAAACATTTCGGAACATTGTTATTGTAGATGTTACCAGCATGGTTTGCAACAGCTGTGTCAGGTTGATGTTCATCCCACTTTGCACAAATGTCCTTAATCTTTGAAGAATTCAACTTCCTCCATCTCTCTTCCTCCTCTTCCTTGCTGATGATACTGTGCTTATGGGAGATTCTAAAGAAAAATTGCAAAGGTTAGTGGATGAGTTTGGGAGTGTGTATAAAGGTAGAAAGTTGAAAGTGAACATAGAAAAGAGTAAGGTGATGAGGGTATCAAATGATTTAGATAAAGAAAAATTGGATATCAAATTGGGGAGGAAAAGAAAAATTGGATATCAAATTGGGGAGGAGGAGTATGGAAGAAGTGAATGTTTTCAGATACTTGGGAGTTGACGTGTCGGCGGATGGATTTATGAAGGATGAGGTTAATCATAGAATTGATGAAGGAAAAAAGGTGAGTGGTGTGTTGAGGTATATGTGGAGTCAAAAAACGTTATCTATGGAGGCAAAGAAGGAAATGTATGAAAGTATATAGTAGTACCAACACTCTTATATGGGTGTGAAGCTTGGGTTGTGAATGCAGCAGCGAGGAGGCAGTTGGAGGCAGTGGAGATGTCTTGTCTAAGGGCAGTGTGTGGTGTAAATATTATGCAGAAAATTAGGAGTGTGGAAATTAGGAGAAGGTGTGGAGTTAATAAAAGTATTAGTGAGAGGGCTGAAGAGGGGTTGTTGAGGTGGTTTGGTCATTTAGAGAGAATGGATCAAAGTAGAATGACATGGAGAGCATTTAAATCTGTAGGAGAAGGAAGGCAGGGTAGGGGTCGTCCTCGAAAAGGTTGGAAGGAAAGGGTAAGGGAGGTTTTGTGGGTGAGGGGCTTGGACTTCCAGCAGGCGTGCATGAGCGTGTTTGATAGGAGTGAATGGAGACGAATGGTATTTGGGACTTGACGATCTGTTGGAGTGTGAGCAGGGTAATATTTAGTGAAGGGATTCAGGGAAACCAGTTATTTTTATATAGCCGGACTTGAGTCCTGGAAATGGGAAATACAATGCCTGCACTCTAAAGGAGGGGTTTTGGGATATTAGCAGTTTGGAGGGATATGTTGTGTATGTTTATACGTATATGCTTCTAAACTGTTGTGTTCTGAGCACCTCTGCAAAAACAGTGATTATGTGTGAGTGAGGTGAAAGTGTTGAATGATGATGAAAGTATTTTCTTTTTGGGGATTTTCTTTCTTTTTTGGGTCACCCTGCCTCGGTGGGAGACGGCCGACTTGTTAAAAAAAAAAAATGTATTACCTATTACCAAACCTCTTTCTATACAAAGTTCCATCGAAGTCCCCATTATCATTTACTCGTGGCACCCCCAAAGTTACCTACCTGTGCATCTGTTTCTCCCATTTTAGCATTGATGTCCCCTATCACACTTACTCTCTCACTTGGTTCAAAATTCCCTAAATGTTCACTTAACATTTAATTATCTCTCTCCCCTCTACACTCCTCTCTTCTCCAGGTGCATCCACACTTATTATAATCCAATTTGTTTTGCATCCGACCATTATTTTAATCCACATTACCCTTGAATTTATACATTTATATTCCCTCTTCTCCTTTCATAATGGAGCCTTCAACATTATTGATACCTCTGCCTTAGCTTTAACTCTCTTAGATACTCCTGATCTAATCCCACTTATTTCTCCCTACTGAAACTCCCTACCCCCTTCAGCTTTGTTTTGCTTAGAACCAGGACATCCAACTTCTTTTCATTTATAACAATGGCAATCATCTCTTTCTTATCATCTGCACTACATCCATGCACATTCAAACATCCAAGCTTTATAAAGTTTTTCTTCCTATCTTTAGTAATTTATACATGAGAAGGGGTTACTAGCCCATTTCTCCCAGCAGTTTGGTCGCCTCTTATGACACGCATGGCTTACAAAGTTAAGAGTCTTTTCAACTTCCTCATGGAGATGAAAGAAAATATATGTAAATATAAAAGAAACACTACCTGTTTATAAATTCAAGTCTCTTCTCAAAGATCACTTACTCACCCAAAACCAAATAAAATACTGAATAACTGAACCTTATAAATTGTATATCTTAAATGTTTCTCACAATTATATCACATAAATGTTAAACCTAAAACCCAATCTAACTTTATTATTTTTTAAATACACTACCTAACAGAATACTCCATTCTACTGAATGTACAACAATGCATACAACCATATGACCTGTCTTTGTAATACTCACTTGTGCTTTATAGTAACCTGTTTACATTAATGTTTTATCACTGATTTCATCATTGCTTAGTTAATCTTAAGTTAATTTTAAGCCAGCCCGTAATGCTATGCATAGTATAAGTGGCTTTGGCATACTGCTCTTACCTGTATTTGTTGTACCTCTGTATGTGTGCTCAAATTTTTAAATAAATAAATAAATAAATAAATATAAGAACAAGAACTATTAAGAAAAATAGAAGAAAATTCAGATGGGTGTGTATATATATTCATGCATACATGTTTTTTTAACATAAGTGTTAGTAGAAATTACAAGATGTACCTGTTTTCTTGTGTTTACAAAACAAAGAAGACACCAGCAATCCTACCATTGTGTAAAACAATTGCAGGTTTCCGTTTCACACACATTTGGCAGATAAAATATATCAGTGTGACCACTGCTAACAAGGATACACATTTAGAAAGATGTCTGCTGTCTGCAGTAATCTGAGCTCGTGCATAGCTCTGTAGGGACACAGCAGGATGTGTACATTAAAGAAGACGTATCTTTCATAAGTTGTGGTAGGCCAAGGTTGTTGTTGGACGTAAAGATTTGTCTTGAGGAAGACTGACAGTGTTGGGACCAGGGGTTGACAGGACACACAAAATATGGTAACTAAGACCATACTACAGCTACTGCAGCTAAGCTGTCAGGTGGCTAGTTGATCAAGAATCTGTGAGGCAGTTTCCATTGACAGATCCACCTGGTGCAAAAGACTAGTGCGACCCAAGACCAGTTCTACAAACTGAGTAAAAAAGGCTACAAGGACACACAGCTACCATTTATACTTAACCCTTAAACTGTCCAAACAAATTGACGTTCACATGCGTAGTGCTCCAAAAGTAGATCTACGTTTTTTTTACATATTTTCGAATATAACAAAAAAAAAACATAATTCAAAGTTTTTTTACACGTTTTCAAATGTAAAAAAAAAATCTACGTTTTTTTACATACTTTCAAATGTTGAAAAGACGTAGATCTACGTTTGGACAGTTTAAGGGTTAATCTTGGTTAACCTATTTTGCTTGATTTTTGTTAAATGGCCAAATCATTTCAACAAACATTCCTCAGTTCTCTGAATTATTCTTTTCATACCATCACACAGTCTTCTAATTCCTTCACACTATATTCACTTCAAGATATTCATACTATACACGTACACCGATTTCAAACAGAGCATCGCTACTGCCTGCAGCCTTCTTCCTACAACAGTTGAAGATCATGTCTCACCTGTACAAATGTTGACACCATTACACTGTTACATGTACCATTTTGCTCCTTTTGATAAGCTTCTGTATATCATTCAGACATACTGTATACAGTAGTATGTATTACATTATTTTCAGTTTGGTATAGTAGTGGATGCTGGGTCAACTCACAGTGACATGTATGTCTTTACCTGGAGGGGAGATATGCCTCTTGGAACAGCTGATGTGGAACTTCTTCATCAGTGCTTTCTTTCAGGTATTTTTTTTTAATTCTTTTTCATTTTCAGTGATGATATAGATTTAAATGTTCTGCTAATAACAATTATTTTACAAAATTTGTCAGGCATTGAGGATTTTCAGTGGTAATGTATAAACACATCCTCTCCTCATGTATAATAGACACTTGTTAATTAATGGTGTTAGGTTCTTGAATTGACTGAAACCTTTTAAGAAACTGAGAAAATAGATGCAAGTAGATTTCTTCATAAAAATATTTCAAAACAAATTTGGTGGGTCTATTTTTGC
Source organism: Cherax quadricarinatus (assembly GCF_026875155.1). NCBI lineage: Eukaryota > Metazoa > Arthropoda > Malacostraca > Decapoda > Parastacidae > Cherax > Cherax quadricarinatus. The sequence goes on from NC_069430.1 coordinate 4,985,921, forward strand.
GTTTTGAAACTTATGCTAAATTGCACTGTATTTACTTTGACATCCAAATAAGCACATGCTTTACCTTTACTGTTTGTTATATCAAATTAAAAATAAGATGTTCCAAGCCTAAAGCATTTGGTTTGATGTCTAGAATATTTGGTTGCTTCTTGAGTTGTAACATAGAGAGAAGGCACTATATATTGTGACTTAAGAGTGAACAGGCTACCACACCTGTATGTATACAGTACATCTATTACAGATACTGTATATTATAAACTGATGCTATTAGGAATCCCTTAGTACCTGGGGAGCTAGTTCCTATCAGACCCCAAACTATCATCCAAGCTCTCAGTTCATTGTTTCTTTGGACAGCTTTCATGGGAAGCAAATTAATGAGAAGATTTTACACTTATTCCTCTCTATATAATGGAACAGTCTCTGTGGTGGTTGTTCTTTGGTGACATTTTCATCACTGATCTTATTAGGGATGGTACGGTTTCAAGCTTTTTGCCAGTATTGATGCTCAGTTTTAGTTATAATATTAAATAATTTAATTTCTCTGAGATGCCAATATAATTACTCATTACTAATTACAAACACCCCCTTCCCCCCATGAAGCTTGCAAATTAAAAAAAAAAAAATTAAAGTGCTATATCTATTTACATATTTAGTAATCTGATAAAAATGTACTTAGAAATCAGTTAGGAAGATAGATGTCTGAATAGTTCGTGGTTATAATCAACATGAAACTAAAACATCTAACACTCTCATAATACTTGTAAAACATTAAAAAAATTTTGAAAACTGAGAAATGCTCATGTGGAACCTCATTTTTCGGCCCTAATCCATTCCAGAAGGTTGGCTTAAATTCAGAATGGCCTAAATTCAAAGCAGTATTTCCCAAAATTTATGTAAATACAATTAATCCGTTCCAGACACCCAAAAATATTCACAAAAAATATATTTTTTAAAGATTAATTATAGTTTTACATACACAACACTCTTCCACATCCTCACCACTCACATCCAATCCCAACTCCCACTGTTTTTCCCTGATCCACACCAACAACAATGTCTCCACATTTTCATTTGTTGGTGATCTCTTTTTCATTGACATGTTTACCCCTTGTGCCACATCAGCTTTCTTGATTTGTTCTTTCTTTGCCAGGATAGAGTGATTATTGATTTCCTTTTGCCATGCATCCTGGGAAGTTCCAGCACCTGCACACCACTCTCATATTTTTCTATTACTTCTTAAATTCCATCGTGTTTCTTACTTACTTTACCAAAGGAGCTTTACTACGAACTTTCTTGGGGCCCATGGTGACTTATTTCACAGTCGCAATTAAAAAAAAACACGAAGAACAATGGGTTTTAACCCTTTGACTGTCTCAAGCCCCTTTCTGAAACTGTCATTCTGTCACAAAATTTTTGGAAAAAAAAAAAAAAGATTTTTTCTTATGAAATAATAGAGAATCTTTTCCCAATGGTAATGACACCAAAAGTACGAAATTTGGTCGAAAACTCATGGAATTACGCTCCTGCGAAGTTAGTGGTCTCAACGACATATATGCATCGGCGATTTCGCCGAATTTGAGCCCTCTTCTTGGCCAATTCCGTTGTTCCAGTTGACCAAACGCATAGCGATTTCTTTAGAACTCCATTTTTTCTATCAATTGAGTACAAGAAACGCCCATTTACTGATTTGAATTACCCAATAAAGTGGTCAGAAATTGGCAATTTGGCCAATTTCACACAAATTAAAAAAGATGCCAATTTCAAAATAGGGTCCAGAATAAACAATGTAGACATTCTTGGTACTAAAATAACGTCCTCTGTTCATTAGTCATGTCTCTAGGCCCCTCTTATATTACTATTGCTTTATATTTTGATTTTTTATTCATGCAAAAAATGCAAAATTTACTGTTATGCAGACTACTGCATTATTGTAAAAATGGTATAAATAATATCAGTGCACTAGTGAAAGAATATTAGACTCCCCAGTTGACATGTATTGGACATGTGGTGTGATTTGCTTACTCCTGAACATTGGTAAAAATCGAACATTTCCGCTACTTCGAGCTCAATTTCAAGGTCGTTTTCATCGTGAAATTAATCAAAATCATCTCAATTTCTGCAATATGTTTTCCATTTTATCAAGTGAGACCATGAAAACGAGAATATAATGATAAATACTATACGAAAATACACCTCAAATTCGGCGTTTTAATCCAAAAAAACGATCAGTTTTTTTTTTCTCATTATGCACTGCGTGCTGCAGGATTTTTTTTTTATGTGGTGCACACTGACCACACAGACCCATTCTCTCACATGTGGGCCTACCAGCTTTCTTCTGCTTGATTTGAAGCCGCTAGAATTATTGAGTATATATACGCCCAAAACACTGGCTCGTAAGACGTATATATATATGACCAAAACAGTCAAAGGGTTAAGAAAATGTTGGGATGAATGCAGGGAGCATATGCTCGCTCACTGACAAACAAAGGGGGACTGACTCACCGACGCGCAGCATCCCTGCAGGAGGCAGGCTGAAGCATCTAATACAGTGGATCCCCCGCCTTATGATATTAATCTGTTCCTGAGAGCTCATCATAAGCCAAAATTATCGTTAGCTGAATTAATTTACCCCATAAGAAATAATGGAAATCAAATTAATCCGTTCCTGACACCCCAAAACATGAAAAAAAAAATTTTTTTTACCACATGCAATATTAATCCTTTCAGGGTCCAGAGGCCAAATTTCAAAGTGTGCACCAGGGTCCAGGAATTTTCAAAAAAATAATTTTATTTTTTCTTATGAAATGGTAGAGAATCTTTTTCTGAAGGTAATAAAACAAAAAGTACGAAATTTGATGGAAAATTGACGAAATTATGCTCTCGCGAATTTTGATGTATCGGCGATATTTACACATCGGCGATTTTGACGACTTTGACTCCTATTTTAGGCCAATTACAGTATTCCAGTCAACCAAATTCTTAGCTATTTCACCAGTATTGCTTCTATTCTATCGACTGAGCACAAGAAATTGCCAAGTCAACTGTTTCAACAACAAAATAAAGTGACTGGAAATTGGTAATTTGGCCAGTTTAATTCAAAGTTCAAAATATTCCAATTTCAAAATAGGGCCCAGAATAAATAATGCAGGAATTCCTGGCACTAAACTAACATTTACTTTGTTCATTAGTTACGTTTTCAGACTTTACAAATGAATTCCATTTTGATTTTTTAATCACATAATGAATTTTTATTCAAACCACAAAATAGAAGAGAAGATTTTTTGTTATGCAATACTGTAATAATTGTATAAATAATATCCCCATATTTGAGAATGTATATTAGACCCACCAGCTGTCATGTATTAGATTTGTGAGGTCATTTGTTTACTCTTGAACATCGGCAAAAATTTAACATTTTTGCTACTTTGAGCTCAGTTTCAAGCCATTTCCAGTACTAAAACCAATCAAAATCATCTCTATTTCTGTAACATACCTTCCATTCTATCTAATGAGACCAAGAAATTGCAAGTACACCTATAAACAACGTACAAAAAAATACTGCAAAGTCGCTGTTTTAATTGAAAATTACAGTCTCAGTTTTTTTCTCTCATGCACTGTGTGCTGCAGGATTTGTTTTATGTGGTGCACACATACCACATAGATGTATTCTCTCATATCTAGGCCCAAATTTACTGCTCATAGCTTATCAGAGTGAGCTGAGCTCATGGCGTAGGTCTACGGTTTGGACCCTGAACATAAAGCCGTAGATCTACTGCACGGACCCTGAAAGGGTTAATTTTAATACAGTAGGGCCCCACTTATATGGCTGGTTAGGTTCCAGGCTACCGCCGTAAAGCGGAAATTGCCATAAAGTGAAACACCCTTTTTTTCCACTTATAAATGCATACAAATACTAGATAACAAGTTTACCCTAACATATATTAAGTTAGCAATAGAACCAGGCATCAAAAAATAATAAAAAAGTACAATACACACATAGTGCACTCATTACTTACCTTAAAATATTTATAGTCTTAATCTAGGGTGAGACAAGTAGTATTGTAAGAAATCAAGTGTGGTATGTATGGTAGTCAGCCGGGCTACCATACCAGGCCAATCCACCTATGCATAATATTCATTACTTACCTTAAAATATTTGTAGTCTTAATCTACGGTGAGATAAGTAGTATTTATTGTAAGAAATCAAGTGTGGTATGTATGGTAGTCAGCCAGACCACCCCACCTACACATACTATTCTATGATATTTAAGCATCCCAGAGTGATAAAATGCATATACAGTTCACTCATTACTTACCTTAAAATATTTGTAGTCTTAATGTAGGGTCAAGGGTGAGTAAATGAGATAAAACGAATAAATGAGAGAGGGAGAGAATGAGTACATGAGAGAGGACAGGCGCAGAGTTATGTAAACAAACCAGGCGAACGTAAGTTTTGTAAACAAACAAAGTGTACACGTTTGGTTTGTGTACAAGTTACATTGTGTACAAGTTGTCTCTACATTGATATGGTAGAATAAATAAAGAACACTCTCATTCTCATGTAACACCATTTTTAGAAGAAATGACACTCTGAGTGAAGGCAATGGAAATAAGTCACTCTGACTTTTTTGGGTTATCCTAGGTTATGTAGACATATGCTGTTATGTATGATAATCTATGTAACTGTATTTGTGTATACGTGAATAAATAAACTTACATACATATGAAAGGAATAATTTTCTACAGTTAATCACAGTAACACATTTTGTCTTACGTTAGACTAGAGAAAATGTTATTCTTGCCGTTACTTGTACAAGTTATCTGGCTACCACATCTCATATTTATGTTTATTTATTCTATTGTGGGGTGTATTTATCATCTTTATATGTTATGTATCGTGTTTATTATATAATTTTGAAAAAAATATCATGGATGGATTAATGAAAATGTGTATATTAACGTAATATACGACATTTAATGAGACTCGGTGATTATTATTGTTATTATTATTATCATTTCTAATATGGCGTCATTTGTGCAAGTCGTCTGTAATACACGACATTTAAATGAGACTCGGTGATTATTATTATCATTACTAATATGACGTCTCGAAATATAAGACACTCTTACTGATTTTAATGTGTACCTGCATGCCAGCACAGTATGTAAGTTTATTTAGATACAGGTATATATAAGTATAATTATCAGAGTATATATAAAATATGAAATAACTTTTAAAAACACTTGAAATTTTGGAGTTTCCAGACATAATGGAGAGACTTAGTGCTTATGGGTCTCACAGAGAATGTAAACAAACCGGGTGGGGTGCGGTGACTGTATTAGAAAGTCAGGTGAGGGGAGCTGTATAGCAAGTTTTGGTTATAATTTGAAATGACCGTATTAGCAGAATGCCGTAAAGCGAAACGCCGTAAAGCGGGGCCCTTCTGTACACACAAACTGAAGAAGATATGCCCAGTTACTACTCTACTAAGAATAGAATATATGACACTTACCTTTATTGAAGATCTGGGGATGATTGATGGGGTGGGAGAAGGGGAGAGTGTGAAAGTTATTGTTTAGAA